>CM035415.1:177636225-177638725 GCA_020310875.1 Ceratopteris richardii | reverse complement strand
AGTTGCAAGAAGAAGTATACATGGACTAGCCACAAGGATATGAGGATTCAAAGCACCCAAAATATATTCGCAGGTTGCAAAAGGCTTTGTATGGGCTTAAACAAGCCCCTCATGCTTGGCATGCAAAGATTGCTAATTACTTAACCACCATTGGATTTTCTATGTATGATGCAAATCATTCATTATATGCAAGAAAGGGTGATTATGGCATCACGAAGTGGTGATAACGAAGAAAGCATTAAAGAGGTAAAAGCAACTCCTTATGCAAGAATTTCACATGAAAGACTTTGGTATGTTACGCTATTTTTTGGGCATTGAGTTTATACATACAGAAACAGTTATATGGATATTGCAAAGGCAATATGCCTCGAGTATGTTGCAAAAGTATGGTATGGCTGATTGTAAGCCAATTTCTATGCTATTAGATCAAAATTTGAAGTTGGATACTACATTGGATGAAGCATTGAAAAAAGCTACTATGTACAAGAAAATTGTGGGAAGTTTGATATATCTCACAATTACAAGGCTTGATCTAAGCTACACCGTTGGACTTAAAAGTCAATTTATGCATGTTCCTATGAAGCCACTTTTAGATGCTTTGAGATGCTCTCTACAATATGTGAATGCTACTTTGGATTATGCATTGTTTTATGAAGTTGGTGGACAATTACAAGTTCATGGATACACCAACGCAGATTGGTTGGTAGTATTTCATATAGAAGATCTACTAGTGGCTTTCTATTCTCACTTGGAAGTTGGAAGTGAAAATATTACATGGAGCAAAAAGAAGCAATCCACTTTGCCTTATCGAGTACAGAGGCGGATCATAGAGGTGCTTCACTAGAAGCATGTGAAGAATCATGACTAGAGATGCTACTTGCAGATTTAGGTATAGAAGTGCAAAAGCCTATAATCATCATCTACTCTGATAATCTTAGCATCATACAGTTAGCACAAAATCCTGTTTTGCATGCTAGAACAAAGCATATCGAGATACATTATCATTTATTCATATTTTCACTAAAGCACTTCGAGCTCAGAAGTTGAAGAAGTATCGGAAGATGCTTGGATTAAATTACATGACATTGAGCTTGAGGGGAGTGTTGAGATATCAAGCTAAACATGTAATGTGTTGAAAGTCCTATTGCAATTTCCTCTACAATAAGATTGTCTATCACTAGTCCTTGAGCTCGATAGCTCTTAAACTTACTGATGTGCTTTGCCATTGATGTTGAGTTATCCATTTCCAATTGAAAGAAGGAAATAAGGGGTGAAATAATAGACCTTTGAGTCCTTGTCCTCAATACTCCCTCCAACTTTATCAATGCTTCCCCTTCACTTTTGATACCTACAAGATGATGAATATATTCATTGTTTATTCATTGCTTAGACAAAGCTTTTCTATTTCTGGATAAAGTTGATGCATATGTTCATTGAACTGCAGTCCAAGTTTTAGCCCCTCCTCAAGATGTAGGAACGGTTACCCCTCCTACTTGGTTACTCCCTGTTGGAATTTGGGGCCCCAGGATCGTTCCAATACTAAAACCTTTTGAGCATACACACTTAACTAATTAAGATGATAGGTGAGAGATAGAAAGAAAGAGATCTTGAGACAAGGATAGGGAACGTAAACTGGATGCTTACTCACTAAAAAATAGACGTCCAAATTACAACATGGGAGTACTACTCAACCATATAAAGTGGTGCACTCACTAATGGAAGAATATCCAAGAAGATGATGATACAAAATTTAGATTATGTTGAAATAATCTAGGTGTCTAAAGTGAATGAGCAACGAAGCTAGCCTTATTCTCACAAAATAGTGTAACAAAATTGCAAATCAACCAACCCTAATTTTGAGATTAGGGTAGAGAAATCCTAAAAACAAAATATAAGGTTAACTCACAAAAGATAGTTACCACCACCTTGTAGAAGACTTCTTGCTCCAAGAGAGTAGCCTCTCCTTCACCAAAACTCCACCTCCTCAAGAGTGTGTGAACACTCTCTCTTCAAAAAGACCTCCTTCTAGCTTGATGAGTGATTATAACAATGAGCTTGGCCTCTTTATATAGTTGTTGTATAGACCTCAAAAGCAAATACGAAAAGCTACAATCGCTAAAAGCTATGAAAAAGAACAATCGTGAAAAACGGGAAAACGGCCGCTTTTGTTTAAAAAAAAAAAAACGCGTTTGTTGCTACCGGTGGGATTTAAACCCGGATGGGTTGAAGAAGCTTTTAGAATCGTTTGAGCTAGACCACAGCACCCGTCAGCTTTTCTTCTATAGAACATATAAAGAAGATGACATATGCGTGCTTCTCTGAGACTTGAAGATGGAGCTACTTGTTGGACCATATGATATTGACTCCAACACTCCCTACTCCACCACATGATATGATGATGAAGATGAGTCAGCACTTTGAGCTTGTTTGGATTGTGTACTATAAAGTTCCTGTGGAGATTTTTGTGTTCCAATTAATTCCTCTTTGTTCTAGCCGTTTC
>CM035415.1:177553725-177628725 GCA_020310875.1 Ceratopteris richardii | reverse complement strand
CTCTCTCCATCTCTGTCTATCTGCTGCGTGGGCTGCTCCTTGCACCTCCAGCCCTTCTACTCAACCAAAGGGGGTATTACCACAGCTGCTGCATCACTTGAGCACATCTCCTCAGCTCAACAACTCGTATCAGAGCCTATATTGGGCCTCAAATCTGTTGCGCACGTTCTCTACAGCGGCATACACTCACCATTTGGCAAAATCATCAAGTTTCATCGCGAAGAAAGGGTCCAGAATCCGCTGTACCATCATTTTCAGTGATGTTCCAGCTTTTCGTCGCGAAGAAAGTGATTTTTCTCTGATTTTATCGCGAAGAACAGGTGTTTTTCAGCAAAATCTCAAAGTTTCCAGCAAGAACAGGTGTTTTTCAGCAAAATATCAGATTTTCCAGCAAATTTCTCAGTTTTTGCATGTCTTCTCACTCTCAACTTGCTGAGCATACATAGTGGGAGATACATTTTGCTGTAATTTCTATAGTTTCAGCAAAATTGACTCATGTATGAGAAAATTGACTCATGTATGAGAAGTTGTGGAGTATTTTGCCATAATTTCTTGTAAAACAGTGGCAAAAAAAATTAGGGCTTTTGCTCCTACATGCATCTAAAGGCTGAGTATTAGCCTTATGTACATTCTTTGAGGTTAAAAACAACAAAATTAGTTGTTTTTTAGCATAAATTGAGTTTCTGAAATTCTCTGCGCAGAAAATTCAGAGCTCAGTTTTGTGCCCAAAATCACCCCATTTTTGTCCCAAATTGCTCCTATGACCATTTGGAGCTGTAGTGCATCATCTTTGGAGGCTGCACTTTGATTTTGGTGCATTTGCCCAAAATTCCAACAGGTTTTTCATTGTGCAACTATGGCGTCATCCTCCTCAGATGCAAAGAATCTATTTGAGATTCGACGGTTTGAGGGAACAGGTTTCGACTTATGGAAGGAGAGAATTCAGGGAATCCTCTTCTTGAAGGATTGTGACAGGGCATTGGAGGCAGAGAAACCAGAGGACATGTCGGAAGATGCATGGTTTACTTTGAACAAGAAGGCCATTATATACATTAAGATGGCTGTTTCCGATGAGATTCTAGTAGATCTCAAAGATTTGACCACTGATTTTGAGTTATGGGCAAAAGTCAAGGCGACGTATGAAAACACTACGCCTTTTAATCAAGTACACCTGATGCGGAAGCTAGTTGGCATGAAGCTTGATGAGTCCAAGAGTGCAGCTGAACACTTGTCATCGTTTACAGGCACTTTGTCACAGTTGCAAGACTCACGAATGCCTCCTTTCGATGATAAGCTTAAAGCCATTTTCTTGCTTATGACATTGCCTGACTCTTGGGAGACATTGGTAGTCTCATTGTCCAATAACCCAAACTTGACTTTTGATGGTGTTAGGGGTTCTATTCTTAATGAAGAGATCAAGAGAAAAGCAAGTGGAGAAGGAGGCATCTTGGCCAACATGGTTAGAGGCAGGACAGATAAGAAGAGTAATTATGTACCGGGGATCAAGAAGAGCTTGCTTTCTGTGGGTCAAATGGATTTGCATGGTTATAGCATTCTCTTTGAGAAAGGATCATGGAAAATGACTAAGGGTTCAAGGTTGATTGTGAAAGGCACAAAGAAGGGAACTCTCTATTGCTTGCATGGAAAGGCCTTATCATGCAAGTTTATTGCATTGGCTGAAGTTCACTCCCATATGGAGTTGTGGCAT
Organism: Ceratopteris richardii; assembly: GCA_020310875.1. Classification (NCBI taxonomy): domain Eukaryota; kingdom Viridiplantae; phylum Streptophyta; class Polypodiopsida; order Polypodiales; family Pteridaceae; genus Ceratopteris; species Ceratopteris richardii. The sequence goes on along the minus strand of CM035415.1, from coordinate 177,627,017 downwards.
AAGAGACTTGGCCATATGAGCCAAAAGGGTCTCACTAGGCTTTGCAGCTTAAAGAAGCTTGATGCTAAAAGCACAAAGCTTGATTTTTGTAATGAATGTCAATATGGAAAGCATGTGAAACATTCCTTTTACTCTGGTGTGTCTCGTAAGTCTTGTGTACTTGATCTTGTTCATTCCGATGTATGTAGCATGCCCACCAAACTATGGGGGGTGCTTTGTATTTCATTTCCTTTGTTGGTGATTTCTCTAATTTGGGTTCGATTGCTTAAATCAAAGGATGAAGCATTTGCTGCGTTTAAGCATTTTCATGCATTTGTGACCACCCAAACAGGTAGAAAGCTGAAATGCTTGCGTACGGACAATGGTGGTGAGTTCACAAGTGCTGAATTTAAGAAATTTTGTGAAAATTTGGGCATTAAGAGGGAGCTTACTGTTCCATACAGCCCCTCTTCTAATGGTGTGGCTGAACGTTACAATAGGACACTTTGTGAGAGGGTGAGATGCATGCTGTCCACAGCTAATCTCCCTCATGGATTTTGGGGAGAGGCACTCAAAACTGCAGTACATGTGTGCAATAGATCCCCTCACATGTCTTTAAAGGTGACATCCCTGAAGAGGTTTGGTCTGGCAAACCTGCTTCATATGATCACTTACGTGTCTTTGGCTGCGAGGCGTTTGTGCATATAAGGCCTGAGCTGAGAAACAAACTTGATGCTAAGTCCATTAAAGGCCTCTTCATGGGATATGGTGAAGAAGGTGAAATGGGCTACAGGATTTGGATACCTCAACTCAAGAAGGTCGTACGCAGCCGGGATGTTGTTGTTAATGAGGCAAGTCTGCTTCAAAACAATTGTGCCTCAAAAGATGACCATAAAAGGGTAAGATTTCAGCATGACCAGCCACCTGTTAGGCCCAATTTTGACCCTCGGGATGCACCACAAAGGACTGAAAATGTTGACGATCCAGTGGTTTTTGAGCCAGAAGATGTTGGACAGCAAAATGAGGCTCCTGAAGGGCATATGCAGCCGAATAATAATGCTGAAAATGGTGCTGGAAACAATGGACAGCAGCCTAATAATAATGATTTGATCATACCACCTCATGTAGACCCATTGCCTGACAATGTGGATCATTGGGTGAGAAGATCTACTCGTCTTAGAAGGAATGTGAGTAGATTTGATCCTTCATTGCATTACATTTTGTTGACAGATGAAGGTGAGCCTCTCACATACAAAGAGGCAAAGGCATGTGAACACAGCAGCAAGTGGGAGCTTGCTATGCAGGAAGAGATTAAAGCTTTGCATGCTAATGATACTTGGGATTTGGTTGAATTACCCAAAGAAAGGAAAGCCATTCCTAACAAATGGGTGTATAAAATCAAAACAGTTGATGGAAAACCCAAGTACAAAGCAAGGCTGGTTGCAAAGGGATATGCCCAGACCAAAGGCATAGATTTCCAAGAAGTATTCTCTCCTGTGGTGAAGATGACCACTTTGCGAGTGTTATTTGCAATAGTAGCTGCTCTTGATTTGGAATTAGACCAAATGGATGTACATACAGCTTTCTTGCATGGTGATGTTGATGAAGAGCTTTACATGAAACAGCCAGAGGGTTTGTTATTCCTGGAAAGGAACATTTGGTATGTAAGCTCAATAGAAGCTTGTATGGGCTGAAACAAGCTTCTAGACAATGGTACAAGAAGTTTGATGCTTTCATGCTCAAACAAGGGTATAAAAGAAGCCATGCTGATCACTGTTTGTATACGAAAACTGATGTAGATGGCAGCCCTATTATTCTTGTCTCATATGTTGACGATATGCTGATTGCTGGTAAGAAAAGAGACACCATTGATTCTCTTAAACAGCAGCTGAAATCTGCTTTCTCAATGAAAGACCTTGGGGCAGCAGAGCATGTCCTTGGAGTGAGGATTAGAAGACAAAGGGACCAGCACATATTGTATTTGTCGCAGGAAAAAATACATTGAAAAGGTGCTGGACAGATTTAACATGGCTGATGCAAAGCCTCTTGGAGTGCCATTCAGCCATATGTTAAAGTTTCCAAGGAAGATTGTCCCAAAACACAAGAAGCAATCAATGACATGCAAAATGTGCCTTATGCTTCAGCTTGTGGCTCACTTATGTATGCTATGGTTGCAACTAGGCCTGACATTGCCCATTCAGTGGGAGTTGTGAGCCGGTTTATGGCTAATCCAGGCAAAGCTCATTGGAAAGCAGTAAAGTCCATTTTGAGGTACTTGAAGGGGACCAAATATAAATGCATTTGCTATGGCAAAGATCCATTGGAGCTGAAAGGCTTTTGTGACTCTGACATGGCTTGTGATGTGGATACACGTAAATCCACAAGTGGATATATATTCACTCTTGCAGGAGGTGCTGTTTCATGGTGCTCAAGGCTGCAAAAGATTGTTGCTTTGTCCACTACAGAGGCTGAATACATTTCAGCCACTGAGGCGTCCAAGGAAGCCATATGGCTGGCATGATTATGCAGTGAGTTTGGCTTGTCAAACAAGGCACCTATGCTTGGCTGTAATAGCCAGAGTGCCAGATGTTTGGCAAAGAATGCCATGTTTCATGCACGCACTAAGCATATTGATGTGCGATATCACTTCATTCGAGAAGTGCTTGAGGATGGCCTTATCACACTTGTTAAGGTTCATACATCACAGAATCCTGTAGATGTTCTCACTAAGTGCTTGTCTAAAGCACAACATGAGCTATGTATACAGATGGTGGGAGTCACGTAGCTTAAAGGCGTCATTTATGCCTTTTAAGTGGGAGGTTGTTGGGTAAAGGTCCTAAATGACCCCCTTACTTGTACACATTTGTACAGGCCTTTTATAAGGCTTAATGTACTCATTATTTATTCTTTTGGCCAAGTTCAATGTGAACTTGGCCAGGTCCTATAAAAGTGAACTCAAATAAACTTAGGGGTCACTTCTTTCTTTAGTGAAGCCCCCAAACAAGCTGCCCCTCTCCAAATTCGAATTTCTCTCTCTCCATCTCTGTCTATCTGCTGCGTGGGCTGCTCCTTGCACCTCCAGCCCTTCTACTCAGCCAAAGGGGGTATTACCTCAACTGCTGCATGATGCATCACCTGAGCACATCTCCTCAGCTCAACAAACATGTTGTTGCCTCTGATCAGGAAATGGTTGGTTTGCAAATTGACTTTGCGAAAGCCTTTGATCGTATACGATGGGATTTCATTGTGGTAGTTCTTAAGAAACTTGGATTTGGGATTAGGTTTTGTCGCTTGATTTATATTTTGGCCCAAGACAATGCCTTCGATATGGAGATTAATGGAAGTATTTCTACACCATTTTCCATTGAACGCTGTGTGTCAGGGATGTCCATTGAGTCCTCTTTTCTATGCATTAGCTTCGACACCAATGTGTTATATGTTGGAAGCTAAAATGAACTCGAATTGTATTCATGGCATTTCCTTGTATGCGACTCAAAAGATTGCAGTTGGGTTTGCTGATTACACTTTTATTTTTGCAAATGCAGATGAGGCCAACATTCAAAACATACTTACTTCTTTAACCCCTTTTCAGAAGCATCTACATTGCGCGTCACTATACGAAAATCGGCACTTATCAACATTTCTGTGTGTCACTTTGAATTCCTTCCTTGGTTGGGACCTAAAATTGACAAGGGCACTGTTTTTAGACATTTGGGTTATCCGTTGGGAGTAAATATTTCCACCAAGGATAAATTACATTGGGTATTTCGTAAAATCAAAGGCAAACTCGAATTGTGGCGTTCTTCTCACTGGCCATTGCATGCCAGGATAAGAATAGTGCAAGCATTTTTGCAGCCATATGTTATGTACTACTTATTTCTTTTACATTGGAAGAAGTTCCATCTTCGTACCTTTGATTGCTTAATAAACAACTTCTTATGGGATAAAAAACATAACCGTGCATTGGTGGCTTGTGCATGGGATTATGTATGTCAGCCTAAGTGCAAAGGCGGCCTTGGTACTTTGCATCTTGATTCTCATATAATGGAGAGGCGGACAGCTTATATCATGGGTATCACTTCCTCTTGTAAGCCCCTCTGGACAAATGTTTTTTGGAAATTTTTGGAGAATGCAGTGGTGTACTATAAGGGAAGATGGAAATTGGATGCTTGGAATAAGTTTTTTTCTCATGCTCCCTTGCAAACTACTTCGTTTACATTACATTTTGTGCTTCAAAGTTCCAAGCAGACTTCAATGCGATTGAAATGGAATGGAAGGCAATGTTATATGGGAAATTCTTTCGCATTGTTATCTTCGTAATGGTCTTTCTTATCAAATCCACCGTTGGCTTATTCTTTAGGCACGGCAGCCCCATACTTCAATAATAAGGGGATTGATTCTATAGCAAAATGTTGTGACTCTAAATGGGAGCTCTTACCTTTTCCAATCATTCGGAAAACGTATGCGGTTGGTCCGGCTTATAGGTCCAAGTGGATACAAATACATCCTTTTTTACAGAGCTATCAAGTTCCACTTTCGACCTTCGAGGAGCTTACAATCTTGTCAGGATCAGAGAAGGAGACGAATGGAAGACAGCATTTCGAACAAGGTATGGGCACTTTGAATATGTAATTATGCCATTTGGTCTCACAAATGCTCCAATTGTCTTCGAACATATGATGAATGATATCTTTCGAGAGTATTTAGATGATTTTGTGGTAATATATCTCGATGATATCTTGATATTCTCCAAAAATCTAGAGGATCATGAATATCACGTAAAGATAGCCTTAGAAAAACTAAGAGAAAGACGTTTATATGCAAAATTGGAGAAGTGCTCTTTCCATCAGACGGAAGTGGAGTTTTTAGGATACATTGTATCAAAGAAAGGGATCTTTATCAACCCTAAAAAGATTGAGACAATCCTAGATTAGCAACCACCTTCATGTGTTCGAGATGTACAATGTTTTCTAGGGTTTGCAAATTTCTACAGAATATTCACAAGAGATTACTCCAAGATAGTGACACCTTTTACCAAGCTTACAGGAAACTCCAAATTCTCATGGACCGAAGAGACAGAAAAAACCTTTCAAACCTTGAAATTAGGATTCATTTCTGCTCCAATTCTAGTTCATCCTCATTCAAGCAAGCCCTTCTTCCTAGAGAGCCCCTCCATAGATTAATTATGAAATTCATGATAAAGAACTTCTTTCCATAGTGGACGAATTTGATACCTAGAGTCACCATCTAGAAGGAGGGGCTCATAAAGTTACTGTGTATATAGATCACAAGAACCTAGAGTATTTTATGACCACCCACATCCTCAATAGAAGGCAATCTCGATGGAGTAACTTTTTATCCAGGTTCGACTTTGTCATCTCATACCATCCAAGATGTCAACAATGTCCCTGTCAAGAAGATCTTACCTTGCACCAAAGAAAGGTGAAGAGGTCTTTGATCAACAGGAGAGTGTATTACTCAAGCCTGAGCATCTCCAGTTAGCCGCTATCTCTTCAAGCCATCATGAAGATTCAACCTTGAATCATTTGATTCGTGAGAGTCTACCACGAGATGAATTATTTTGTAACGTTAAGCAAAAAACTCAAGGAGGAAAAATTCAAGAAGTAAATGAATTCCAAGAAAAGGATGGGTACTATTATATAAGAACCTATTGCATGTCCCTCCAAGAAATTCAAGCATCCAAGTACTTCAACAACGTCATGATAACGTTGACGTTGAAGCAGGACATTTTGGAGTGAGTAAAACAATAGAACTAATATCGAGGGATTTTTGATGGCCTCAAATATGGAAGGAAGTCAAAGAATATATCCAAACATGTGATACTCACAATAGATCTAAAGTACCACGACATAAACCTCATGGCCTCTTGCAACCTTTACCTATTCCAGAAAGGCCATGGGCTTCATTATCTATGGGTTTCATCAAAGAACTACCAAAGTCAAATAAGTATGATGCCATTCTTGTTATAGTGGATAGATCTACAAAGATGGCACACATCATTCCAACCACCAAGGCAATCACAGGTGAAGCCACGGCTAGACTTTTCCTCAGATACATCTTTAGGCTTCATGGATTGCCTGATGATATTGTCAGTGATCGAGGTTCGCAGTTCATATCCAGCTTTTGGAACAATCTTTGCAAGCATCTTGGTGTTCAAGTTAGACTGTCTACAACCAATCATCCATAGACTGATGGACAAATAGAACGGGTGAATCAAGTTCTAGAACAATATCTTTGTTGCACCATCAACTATCATCAAAAGGATTGGTTTGAGCTTTTACCCTTTGCAAAGTTTGCCTATAACAATAATGTTCATGCATCTCAAATCATGTCAAGAACCAAGCTGCCAAAGATAAGGCCCAGTATCTCATGTGAATATATCTCATGGATATTCACAAAGAACTCAAGGAAGCGATCCATAGAGCTCCATAAAAATGTGAGTATTCAAAATCCATCCTACCACATTGGGGATAAAGTGTGGTTACTCAAAAGTAATTTGCAAACTTCGAGGCTTTGTGCAAAGCTAGACCATCAGAGATTTGGTCCATTCATAATCTCGGCCAAGATTAATCAAGTCACTTTCAAGCTCCAGTTACCAAGTACCATGAGAATACATCCAATTTTCCATGTATCTATGTTGGAACCATATCAGATTTCACCATCGAGGGAGGAGAGATCTAGTCCTTCACCACCTATCGAGATTGATGATCATGAAGAATTCGAGGTCGAGCATGTCCTAGATTCAAGAATATCCCGAGGAAGATTGGAATACCTTGTTAATTGGAAAGGGTATTACATCAGTGATCGCACTTGGGAACCTGCAGAGAACCTTCACAGAGCACCGATCAAGATTCGAGAATTTCATAAGAAAATGAAGCCGAGACCAGAGATCATGACTGCTCCTCGTGGAACTCGTCGCTTGAGGGGGAGGTGATGTCATGGACAAAAGAAACCATCTTGAATCTCATACTCCATATGACTTCTATATCTCATGATTGGTTAAAAATTTGGATAAACAAATGCCTTCCATTGCGTTCGGAATGTGCCAAAACCCTAAGCTCAACTGTCTTCTTGCTTGATTCTCACGTCAAAAGATCATGTTTCGAATTGATGACATCATCAATTCATAACCGCCCTCATGAACCTCCCTTGAAAACCTATATAAGGAGGGGTTGGCTACATATATACTCAGACTTTCCAATACCAATCTTGGGAGCTCAAGGAGCCATGACCGCCAAGTAAGTACTTTGCAGTTCCGATTCCAGTTCTTGTCTTGTTCCTTGTTCCACTCTTGTCTAGTCTAGTTCTTAGACATCATGTCTCATCCTCTTGTAATCTCGTAGTATGAGATCTTGTCGAGTTATTTCCTGTATCTAGTTCATCTCCCTAAAGGGAATTCTTGTAATCCTCATATCTTGTTTCATACTTACGATCCCAGGTTGTGGGATCTCATATATCATCTCTAGTCAAGTTATTCATGCCTATTAGTCTCGGGTTGTGGGACATCTTGTATCAATCACATATTCTTGTATCATTTTCCCTACGTGGGTGTTCTTGTAATCAGAAGTATATTTCCGAAATCTTGTCTAGTGTAGTCAAAGAGCACAATCTAGTGTTCCCCTGATATAGATGACCCCTCAACTGATATTCCTACAAGTACCATAAGAGTTAGACTTTCCTAGAGGAATTGGTCTTGAAGAATTAAGCAATGTAGATTTTGAGAATCTTCTTTAGGAGATAGATCTTGAGTCAGAAGAGAGAGGTGAAGAACAACACTACCAACATGAAGAAGAGCAACATAACGAGCAAGAGGAAGAACAAGAACCAAAGGACGAAAAGGACGACGAAGAACAAGAAGAGGACGAACCAGAAGGCGCCCTTGCTTACATAGCACAACTTCAAAGATTATGTGAAACAATCTCGAGTCCACAACAACGAGGCAAACTCTCATTCTAGAACGGCCAGTTTTTAGTTAATCAAATATTGAGAGAAGGTGTCGACCCTCACTTCATTGAGACCCTCCAACTCATATCAGAGACTTTTGGAGTTATGGAAGTCATCCATACCATGATGCAAAGACCACGACCACGCTACGACCAAAAGCGCATGAACACAAGTCTCGGAACGGCCAAGAATAATCAAATACCTGTGTCACAACTTGAAGCCACCACTACGCATAAAACAACCTCTACCACAATTATTGATCAAATAGTAAATGCCTTTGACCAAACCTCACCTATCTCACCTCCGCACTCTCAATCTCCAACTTGGACCCAAAAAACTCAAACCGAAGCCATCAAAACCACCAAAGCCAAAGAACCAATTTTTCATACCCCACCTCATGTCGAAGTGATAGTAACTATCATTGAAACCACCACCTCAACACCCTCTTTCAGTTTTCGTACCCCCATGTCCCATGCTGAACTATTCTGTTCTATTATTAACCTTTTGTATACTACCTCCTCAGCCCCATCTGAACCAGCCCTAGGTCACCTATTAAAACACAAGGTCCAAGGATACCCAACTCCTACCGAAGGCATTCTAGGCTTTTCGGCATTCCCACCCCTCTAGATCACTCATACTACAACAACCTATTCATCCATGTTTTCATCCATAACTCACCTAGAAGCCCCTACAACCACATTAACCCCACCATGGGTGGCCCTCATGGAAGCCATGGTCCGAGCATCATATCCTTCATGGGGACTTCCTCCAATGGTAGCATCTTCATTATTCACAAATACAAGTTGTGCACCTACCATACATCTCTTTATGGTGGAAAGGAGACACACACTGATATCCAACCCTATAGACATATCTCTACCCAAAGCACCACCCCCATGCCCCACACTTCCACAATCTCCCATTCTCCCTCTATCAATCTCACCTGCACCCATAACACCATCATGCACACCATCCATCATTTCCCTCCCCATTTCCCAACCCCATGTATTTTCAATTATACATATAGCATCCACTACAATAGATAATGCATTAAATACCATGATTCAATGTGCCAACAAATTAAGGCACGAGTATCAACAACTTCAAGAGCGTAACACGGCACTCAACAACGAATCTCTCAGACTTCAAAAACGAGAGAAAGCATTAGAAGAGAGAAATATGACCTTACAAGATCAATATAACACTCTACAAGAGGTCCATCTTGAACTTGACTCAAAGATGCATAATGTGGATCATGAAGCCATCAAGAATATGGAAATTATGTTGCATGGACAGATAGACCGCAATGCCAAGCTGCAACAACAACGTGGCCCTTCTCAAGAGACATATGGCAATGGCATTAGAAGAAAATCAAGGTCTCCAAGAGCCAATCAAGACAATTTAGAGACGACCATATAAAGTAAACCCGGAACAACCATCAATCCTTAAAGATTTCAACCAATACCATCAGAAACCGTTCATATTCTCTTAGAAGAGCACGCCAGTTTCCTAGACTCCTATGATCAGTTAAAAGAGGAGCTCAGTCAACTATGAAGTCAACAACCATCTACAAGCACACTAATGCTAGAGGCCATTCCGATTAGTGAAGCTCCAAACAAGATTGAAGTGCTACAAAAACAAATAGAAGAGTTGCAAACAAAGTTATTACAATACGAACGACCACTCTCTCCACAAGAAATGCCTAAACCCGAAGAGCTTGCGAATATTCCAGTAGAAGAAACCTTTGAAGATGCATATGAACCTCAACCAACCCAAGGTGGTTGGTTGAGTAGAAGAAACCTTTGAATATTCCAGTAGAAGAAACCTTTGAAGATGCATATGAACCTCAACCAACCCAAGGTGGTCAAGTCACTGAGGAAGGTAAGGAACATATGAAGCACCTATCCCTTCGTGGTTGAAAAAAGTTGAAGAAATCGGATGCACTCATGATGATCGAGTTACCATTTAGATACAATCCATGTCAAACCTAAAAGAAACAGTGCTACAATCCGAATATTTTCAAAATCTATCGCACAATCATTTGATCACAACTTCAAAACTGCAATATATGCCTCATTTTGTGCTTTTGGATCAGACAATCAGAATTAAAGAGAGTGGTAGGAGAAGAGCCCACATTCGCAACTCAATTCCAAGCGAATGATATGCCAAAGCGAGCTAGACAAGGACCAATTTTCCAACCTAACTGCAAAGCACATATGCTAGAGACATATCCCTAAATGATGTGAACTTGGTCAATTGCACCTCAGCATATCAAATATAACCCTGTTATGCTCCAGTATCTCACAGGCCCCATGGCAAGTATTTGCTTTCAAGGTCCGAATTTCGAAATAGCTCAAGATGGGTCAACTACCTATATTTTGCACCTCGGAGGCCTCCCATAATAACATATATGGTATCCACAATTCACTATTGGACCCGATGTTAAAAAATGTATGTGATGTTACAACAAAGATATGTATTTTTGAGCTAATGACGATAGCCTTTAAAACATCGCCACAATGTCAAAGCTCCGTACATTTCGACACCTAGTTCTAACAAAGGTAATTTCGATTTGGTTTATGATATGAGCAAAACACCTTCGATAAACTCTGTCTATGCTTGGCATGTGCAGATAAGTACTTACTTGCATGATACAAACAAACTTTTGCAGAAATGTTCTTCACCGGTTTCTAGGAATATTATTCAAAATTGTTCCTCGCACAGAACCCATTTACTACATCTTCTTGCAGTGCAACAAGGTCTCCATGCAAAACAATTGTGAATGCCACATCCAGAGGTTCCAAGCCCAGTTGATTGGGATTGTTTAATGATAGATCTAGCACACAAACTTCGACTTAAAGAACATGAACTAGCCGCTCAAATCGTGCAATATTACACAGAAAACCACCCAATACAAGGATCTGTCAAGGACGACAAACGAGAGAGGGGGTGTAAACAGTCCAAGAGGCTTATCACGCCAAGGTAACATGAGGCGAAGGAGCTAAAGAGAGAAAATTCAATGAAAAGATCAAGGAGGGCCAAGCAAACAAGGAAGTCAACGAAGATCCAACGAGTAGGCCAACCTTTTTTTTCCACATCCAATCTACAACATGAAGTGATTGTCATCACTACCTTCCATTTTAAATCTCGTTTTTTGTAGAATAGACTCTGTTTTGTTCAAACCGACGAATCCTCAAGCTAGAGGAGTAATAAAACAATCTGTTTCGAATTTCATAATTTTTTGAGCTAGTTTGAGCCTTCAAATGAGTCGGAGAACCTGATTTTCAATTAGGCCTGACATTTGGTATGAACCAAGGTGGAACGGTACGTAAGGTTCGGTACGTACGGTTCGCATACGGTTCGAGATCCGAACCAAATCTTGAGGTTCGGTACGTTTGGTACATTGTTCCATAATTTCACAATTCATAAATCACAAAAATATACAGATATTTTATGTTGCATATTCAAGAATCAAGTTATCTAAACACTAACATCAACACTAAACAATGAATTATGACAAAAAAGAGTCGGGCCATGCTCAAATCAAGGGAAAAAATATGAAAATGTTACATAAATTTAAAAATACATTGAACACGTACGGTACGGTTCGGTCCGTACGTTCCGTACGTACCATACGTACGGAAAACTATACAGTTCGAGTTTTGATCCTACCTTGGTATGAACAAGACCAAAACTACTCAAAAACCTATAAAAAGAGTTAAATGATTCATTTTATGGGTAGCTTATTGGACAATGAACCAATAACATTGAGTGATGTAAACTTGTTTTTGATGATTAAAGATTCCATTGCTCTTCCTCTTTGTCTTACCTTGTATACGCGTGTGTATGTGTGTGCATGTTAGTGTGCTTCTCACTCACTCACTTGTGTATTCATTCGCTCATGGTCATCATACCATCCTAACTTCTCCGCGGATTGATAATTATGAAGTGGATCTCCTTAGGTTGGTGCTTATCATTGTGCTAGAGTGACATGGTTATATTATATATGCTCAAAAGCAAACCAATCTCATCTACTGCCGTTTGATGTTAGAACATGCTTTCTTACGTCATATACATCATCAATGCCATTCGCTACACCATATCTTACATGATCCTCGTCATAAAAGAATTTTGAACCAATGAAATCATGAGTCTCACAACATTCTAGATAGTAGAGCTTACATAACCAACAAGTAGAATAGATGAAAGGCTTTCACCACAAGCTCCTCAATCTTGCCAAGTTTAGTACTTGAGCTAAGCCAAAATTATCTTCGAGTTTCTATTCTTACCCCGCAACTTATCATATCTTTTATTGTAGTCATAGAGTCCAATTTTCTTCAAAATTTTCATTATATGCTACGACTCCTTTTATTCTTAATAAGACTATGCAATCACATAATCATGTTATCCCCTAAGACGACCCTTCAAAACATTCAGAAACAAATTGGAAAATTGAAGAAACTTGGGTGCACCTTCATGCAAAGCTCCTTCCCGTGAGAATGCTTCGTGTATAGTGTTTGTTGCAACATCTCTCAAATTGGAAGCTTTATCGTGATTTACCCCACTCATAAAGACATATATGCTTATACTCTACACTTCAATCAAAGCATTTTTGCTACGATTCACCACTCTCTTTGCTGATGCAACGCAAGTACTAGATAACATAGAGCAGAACGTGTGAGAGCATGTGTCAGTCAATTTTCCAATTGCACCTTCCAAGGATTCTATTCACACGTCGTAGACCATCATACAACAGACTTCATATAAAAGTTTATACTAAACAAACACACTAGCATCCGTTGCAGGCTACAAACAGCCATGAGATTTCTGTACGTATCCCATATGTTCGAGGAATATCGTTATGATCACTCTCCATGAAACATGACAGGACATCATAACATTACTTCAACACATTGATGCAGGCATGGTCTAGAGTTAATAGAGAAATGTCGATTCGTCATTTCTAGAAAAAGATTATGAGGTCCAATCATGTGTGAAACGGCATAACTCACATAATAATAGGATTGGACCTTTACCTGAAAGCATTGGATTGTCAATCATCGGATAGAAGACCCATACACCACAATGGTCTCGATGAATTCAAACAGTAGTCCGTATGCAGTAATGGTATTGTTCTCCCTTCTTGTACCTGATCAGACCTTGGCATTGTTCGTGCACCATCGTGTACAGGTTCCTTCAGATGAAACTAAGCTGTGCTGAATGTAACACACATTCCTCTTTTTACATATGTGCACATTTGCGACATGATATCATTTTCCAAAACAAAGCCTTTCTTAGTGAGGCTTTGAAGTCTTTTAGAGAGGAAGTAAACTCGGTTCTTCCCAACACATCAATTCTACATCAAGCAATAAATCAGCTCTACATCACTACATCATTTTTCCGTCAATATCACGTGTACTATCACCCATTCACCAAGCATAAAAATCCTAATCTTTACATGCAGCCCAAGAGAGAGAGAAATCGAGAAGGACAGAGTAGAGAGAGATAGGGTTAAGATGAGCCTCAATCCAAAAGTACAACTACGAAGCTATGCATGGTTGGTCTGGATCCCATCTCCACATGCATCAGTATCATTTACATATCGGCTGTTCACTCTTACTTGTGGGAAGTTTGATCATTGGTTTTCAGCTAATCTTTTACATTAATGCATTTTTTTTAATCTCATATTATCAGACCTACCCCCACATCTTATATTAATGCATTTTTTTACTCTCTCTCTCTTCCTCTCTCTCTCTCACCTACCCATGGGTGCAACATGGTGAAGCAACAAGAAATTCGTCTTGTGCTCAAACTAGAGGGCTTTGAGGCGAAAGAGAAGCTGCATGAAACCAGGAGTGTAGAGTACGCGAAAGGTTCATTTGCTAGGACGCGCGCACTTTTCAACAGTTGGTGCATTCTACTCCTCCTACAGGGAAGGGAGTATTTAATAACGAATAAAGTCACCCATTTTCATACGATGACCGAAAAAAAAAAGGGAGAGAGAAATCGAAAATCATACTTGGAAACCCTCCTCTAGCTGGCGAACGCTAGGCTATGTGCAAAGCTACGTCATCTGTTTACCTTCTACATGTGTTCAACAAGCATGGCTTGCATGTACATGAGACGCCATTAAAAAGCAGGATATTGTGCAAAGCTATATAATGTCTTTGCTTTTGCCGTAGTGAGAAGGTCCACCTTTGAGCGATTGTTTTGAAAAAAAATTCAAGATGGCACTCATTACCCTATACAAAGTGTGAAAAGTATTTTGGATAGATAATAATTGCATAATGTAAAACTTATAAATATAATAAAAAATCAATCACAACTTGATTCCATAAATTGTTGTGTCCCACTCAAGTCCAACAAGGATACAAAGTATTATTTACAGAATAACTAGTGCTATCAAGGAGTGAACAAACCTAATATGGCCCTTCTCAACAGACATATGGCAATGGAATTAGAAGAAAATCGACATCTCCAATAGCAAAATCAAGACAATTTAAAGGCGGCCATAGAAAGTACACCCGGAGCAACCATCAATCCTTCAAGATTTCAAGCGGTACCATTATAAAACATTCCTATTCTCTAAGAAGAGCACACCAGTTTTCTCAACTCCTACGATCAATTAAAAGAGGAGCTCGATCAACTACAAAGTCAACAACCACATCTACAATTACACAAATGCTAGAGACCATTCAGATTACTGGAGCTCTAAACGAGATTGAAGTGATGCAAAAACAAATAGAAGAGTTGCAAACAAAGTTATTACAATACGAATGACCACCTTCTCCACAAGAAGTGTCTGAACATGAAGATCTTGTAATTATCCCAATAGAAGAAACCTTTGAAGAAGCATATGAACCTCAACCAATTGAAGGTGGTCGAGTCACTGAGGAAGGTCAGGAAACATATGAAGCACCTATCCCTTTGTGGCAGAAACAAGTTGAAGAAATTGGATGCACTCATGAGGATCGAGTTACCATTTAGATATAGTCCATGTCAAACATGAAAGAAAGAGTGCTACAATTCAAATATTTTCAAAATATATCCCACATGCATTTGATCACAACTTCAAAACTGCAATATATACCTCGTTTTGTGCTTTTGGCAGATGCAATGCAGAAGTAAAGAGAGTGGTAGGAGAAGAGTCAACATTCATCACTCAACTCCAACCCAATGATATACTAGAGCGAGCTAGACAATGATCAATTTTCCAACCTAATTGCAGAGCACATGTGCTAGAGACATATCCCTAAATGATGCAAACTTGGTCAATTGCACCGTTGCACATCAAATATAACCCTTCTGGCCAAGGTCCAAAATAGCTCGAGATGCTTCAATGGGGTCAACTACCCATATTTCCCACCACCCCGAAGTCCTCCCACAGTAGCATATATGGTATCCATTATTCACCATTAGACCCAAGGTTAAATAATGTACCTGATGTTGAAGCAAATATATGTATGAAGATTTTCGAGCTAATGACAATAGTTTTTAAAACATTCCACAATGTGAAAGCTTTGTACATTTTCTGGTTCTAATGAAGGTAATGTCGAATTGGTTTATGATATAAGCAAATCATCTTCGGTAATCATTGTATATGCTTGGCATGCTCCGATAAGTACTTACTCGCATTCTACAAGAAAATGTTTCAAGAAATGTTCTCCATGGGTTTTTGGGAGTATTATTCAAAATATTCCTCGCATGGTCACCCATTTACTACATCTTTTTGTAATGGAACAAGCTCTCTATGCAAAACAATTGCATATGCCACATCAAGAGGTTCCAAGCCCAGTTGATTGGGATCCTTTAATGATAGATCTAGCACACAAACTCCGACTTAAGAACACGAACTAGCTACTTAAGTCCTGCAATATTACACAGAACAACACCCAATACAAGAGTCTCTAAAAGTCGACAAACGCAAGAGAGGGGAGGTGTAAGCAATCAAGGAGGCTTATCATGCCAAGGTAGCATGAGGCAAGGGAGCTAGAGAGAGCAAAGTCAAAGAGAAGGTCAAGGAGGGCCAAGCAAACAAGGAGGTCAACGAAGATCCAACGAGTAGGCAAACCTCGTTTTTCCACATCCAATCTACAACAAATAGTAATTGTCATCACTACATTCCATTGTAGATCCCGTTTTTGGTAGAATAGACTCCATTTCGTTCAAACCAAGGAGTCCTCGATCAGCTTCAGACTCCATTTTGTTCAAACCAAGGAGTCCTCGATCAGCTTCAGGAGTAGTAGAACAATCTTTGTCTTGAATTTCATAATTTTTTGAGCTTGTTTGAGCCTTCAAATGAGTCTGAGAACGTAAGTTTTGACCAAGCCAAACATTTGGTTTGAATAGGGCCTACTCAAAAACCTATAAAAAGAGCTAAATGATTCATTTTCAGGGTAGCTAGAGTAAACCAAAAGAATTGAGTGTTGTAAACTTGTTCTGGATAATTAAAGATTCCATTGCTCTTCCTCTTTGTCTTACCTTGTATACATGTGTGTATGTGTGTGGATGTTAGTGTGCTTCTCACTCATGCACAAATGTATTCACTTGCTCATGCTCATCATACCGTCCTCAATTCTCTGCGGATTGACAATTATGAGGTGGATCTCCTCACCTTGGTGCTTACCATTGTGCTAAAGTGGCATGGTTATATTATATAGGCTCAAAATCAAACAAATCTCATCTCCTTTCGTTTGATGTTAGAACATGCTTTCTTACATCATATACATCATCAAAGCCATTTGCATCACCATATCTTACATGATCCTCCGCATAAAAGGATTTTGAACCATGAAATCATGAGCCTCACAACATCCTAGATGATAGAACTTACATAACCAACAAGTAGAATATATGAAAGGCTTTCACCAGAAGCTCCTCAATCTTGCCAAATGCAAGTTTAGTACTTGAGCCAAGCCAAAATGGTCTTCAAGTTTTTGTTCTTACCCCGCAACTTGTCACATCCTTTATTGTAGTCATAGAGTCCAACTTTCTTCAAACTTTTCATTATATGCTACAACTCTTTTTATTATTAATAAGACTATGCAATCACATACTCATGTTATACCCTTATTGTATGATTTGATCCCAATCTTTACAATGTTTTGTTATCATAGTAATCTTTTAAATCCAAATCTTGAACTTAATGACGAAATTAATCTAGTCCAATAATCAATCTCGAGCCTTCTCTTGTAAATACAAATTCCAAGCTTTTTCAAGGCTTGTGGCCTTATTCTTAAAGGAATCAAGACGATCCTTCAAAATATTCAGAAACAAATTGGAGAATTGAAGAAAGTTGGGTGCACCTTCATGCAAAGCTCCTTCTCGTGAGAATGCTTCGTGTATGGTGTTTGTTGCAACATCTCTCAAATTGGAAGCTTTATCATGATTTACCCCACTCATAAAGACATGTATACTTACACTCTACACTTCAATCAAAGCATTTTTTCTACGATTTACCACTCTCTTTGCTGAAGCAACCCAAGTGCTAGACAACATAGAGCAGAGTATATAGAGAGCAGAACGTGTGAGAGCAGAATGGATGTTGATGTTGTGCCCTCACGTGTATCATCTACATATACATGGCTTGTGATATTCCAATTCAACACACTTTATCGTGGAACTGAATTCAACACTTAAGAAATCGAAAAGATGAGAGGATCAATTCCATGTGCCCAACTCAGAGGTGCGACTCTAATGCCCGATATCTCTCAAGCACCAAAACAAGTAGTATAAGAGAGAGAAGAACAAAATTATAAGAGAGAGAAAAACAACAAAAGTCTAAGCTCTAGTAACAAAAACTAGTCCCTATACATACATTGATAGGAGCTTCCTTCACGCACATTTCTTTAGAGACGAACTTTCTTTACCTCCCTTCTTTCATGCGTGAACATACTTTACTCAAAAAGAAAATCCTATGGGTTCTAAAAGTTTCCAAGAGTATATCATCCACCAAGAGAGTGAGTGAGTACGTATGTACCCAACCAACCCTACCTATACGTGTACCAAAGGTCCAAGGGGTGCATGTCTTGATATTCATCCATGCGTCCTTCCAAGTGTCCTTTATGAGAACACTTTCCAAAGTAAATCACATGGCTTCTAGTTTAATTGAAACCTTCCCTTCACATACAAATCAAGATGCCACTTGGGAGAAGCTTCTCCCATGACTAAGGTTACTTTAACTTAGGATAATTATTCCTAAGGTAAAAACCCTTCAATCGAGACTTCGAGTGAAATAAATTACCAAGGGTTAAAACCAAGAACATAGGTTCCTACTTCAAGGGTCTAACCCATTAAATTAAACCAAGGGTTTCCAAGGATAAGTACCAATATCCATGTTATACTTTATGGGATATTTGGAATGAAGGTGTAATGCCTTGAGGATTTTAATGTGTTTTGTGTTTTGATTTAGTAGGTGAAGATCCATGAGGGTGTGAACGCGCATGGACTTGGAGATATTTAGAAGAATATTTTTAGAAGATGGTTATTTTTAGTTATTTTTGTAAAAAAATAATGGATCGCTTTTGAAAGTGACGTTTTTGTAAAAATAGAAAATTACGAACTTGTAAATAAAGCAAAAACACGCTTTTCGGAGCGCGGCCCTCATGTATCTTCTATTCAGGATGTAATAGGAATTTACTATAAATACGCATGCTCTGGTAGAGTGTCCATCAGAGCATGTGGGGGGAGATTGTACCCAATTTCGTATCGTCTCTTATCTCTTTCTGTCTTTGAGTATTTTTTTCTCTGCGTTCGTACGTCTGTTATTCTCTGCGTTCGTGCGTCTGTGGTACCTGGGGCAACAGTGGTGTCAGAGCCAAGACGTTCACGGAGGTGGTTGCAGCGTTTGATTGCGATTTGCAGCATTCGGGTCTGTTCGCGATTCGGCGTTCATCTCAGCCGTCTGATCCAGTTGCGGCGTTTGATTGCAATTTGTGGCATCCAGTCCGTTCGCGAATCGGCGTCCATCTCAACCGTCTGGTCCAGGTTTTTCGTTCATTAAGTTTTTTTTTGAAGTTTTTTTTTGGTTTTAGTTCGCCGGTCAAGTTTTTCGAATTTCACACTATCACACTCTATAGCCTCTGTACCCCCTGTGCTCACTGTGCTCTCTGTGCTCTCTGTACCCTCTGTACCCCCTGTGCTCACTGTGCTCTCTGTGCTCTCTGTACCCTCTGTACCCCCTGTGCTCACTGTGCTCTCTGTGCTCTCTGTACCCTCTGTACCCCCTGTGCTCACTGTGCTCTCTGTGCTCTCTGTGCTCTCTGTACCCTCTGTACCCCCTGTGCTCACTGTGCTCTCTGTGCTCTCTGTACCCTCTGTACCCCCTGTGCTCCCCTGTGCTCCTTTTCGGTTACTCCTTTTCGGTTACTCCTTCGGCTTCTCTCTGTGCTCTCTGTACCCTCTGTACCCCCTGTGCTCACTGTGCTCTCTATACCCTCTGTGCTCACTGTGCTCTCTGTGCTCTCTATACCCTCTGTACCCCCTGTGCTCCTTTTCGGTTACTCCAAGGCGTCGACTAAGGCATAGAACTATGGCATAACTTTGGCATCTTTGGCTTCTCTGGCACTCATGGTTCTCTTGGTTCCCTTGGTTCCGTTGGCTACGCGCGAACCAATTCTAACATATGAGTGGCAATAAGGGCTTAGTTATTTCCCTAGTTAGCCTAGTTAACCCACATAGTTCCTTATTTAGTCTGTAGGGGATTTGAACCCACAACCTCATACTACCAAGAGATAAGTTTTATCCACTAGGCTATTTCCTCTTTTTGATACTCTATTCCTTTTAATAAATATTTAACATAACTTTTATCTCTCTCTCCTTTTATTTATTTGTTTATTTATTTATTTATTTATTTATTTTTATTTTATTTTTCTTTTATTTATTTATCACAATACTTCTATTTATTTATTAATAATACTATTATGATTATTATTATTATTATTATTATTATTATTATTATTATTAGTAGTAGTAGTAGTAGTAGTAGTAGTAGTTATTTAAATGTTATTGTTAAACGTCTTTTCCTATGTTTAGACCTAGGTTTTGCATCTTTCCATACGGCCATGGACACTACTCAAAATATCGATGATTTTAGTTCCTCACCCCTCCCTGGGGTATCAATTGAGCAACAAGTCGAACTTTTACGACATGAACTTCAACATGCCCAAAATGAAATAAAAGAACGTGATGTTGCACTCCAACAACTACAGAGCGATGACAATAACCTAGTCCGGGTAGTGAAGGCCATTATTACCGCCCAAGAGCAAGGAACACAATCCAAGATTGGTGCCAAAAATTTCCAATTTTCACGATTTGACGGACGAAAAGATGGCCAATTTGTTCTCTCATGGTTATCCCAGTTTGATGATTTCTACTCTGATGAATCTTATTTTGAACAGGAAAAAGTGAAATTTGTAACCAACTACTTAGTGGGAAAGGCTCAGTTATGGTGGAATGTTTTGCGCCATAGCACAGATCGCCCCACCACATGGCAAGCCTTTCAAGACAAGCTCAAGGAGTCCTTCCTTCCTCCTCAGTTTCACTTACATGCCTGTCGCTCTTGGACAACTTTTGGATGGAAAGATGGAGACTGTTTCTACCTATACTGAACGTTTTTAGCAACGTTTATTACTTATACGTTCACTTGAAATGATTCCTGAAGATACTTTACAGCGGAAATATGAAGATGGTTTGGAGATGGGAATCCAAGCTAAGCTCAACACCTTACGTCCGACGACGCTCTATGAAGCTATTTCTTTTGCACATGATGCTGAGAAAGAATTTCAATCTATCACTAAGTCCATTCACTTACAACAAACACGTCAACGACCACAACTAATCAAACCCACTTTTCCACTCAAGCGTTCCTTTTCTACTTTTTCTTCTCCTCCTTTTCAATGTCCACCTACTTTTCAACGACCACCTATTTTTCAACGACCTCCTCAATCCACTTTTTCCCCAATCCCCAAGACAAACCCCTTACACCCTACCAAACCTCCAACCTTTCAAACTACGATGATGGATGCCCAACAAAAGAGGTCCCGTATCATTTGTTGGAATTGTGGTAAGATTGGTCATACCAAAGCTAGATGTAGGTTCCCAACTAACCACATGCAACCTGGCGGAGCTAAAGTACATAACATGGAGGTGGTTCCTGAAGATATTCAATTTGAAGACATTCAACCTGATTGGACTGAAGACGCATTGGAGCAGGATCTAAGTACCTTGGGTAACACAATTTCTATTCATTCTTTACTTTGCATGCAAGGTACTATTAATGGTAAAGTTGTTAATATTTTACATGATGATGGTAGTTCACATGACTTTATTTCTCACATATTAGTCAAAGATCTCCAATTAACCCCACTTCCTTCTATGTACAAAGTTAAGGCTGCATTCCAAGGAAACAGATATAATGTTACAAGTGAAGTGCATCATGTTCAAATTTGTATAGGCTCATACATGGATAAACGCACATTCTTAATTGCTCCTTTGCAGTCCTATGATGTTATACTTGGTATGCCTTTTCATCACCATTATAATCCATGCATTGATTATCATACACACACCATGCGTTTTAAGTTTAACAATCAAGATATTTGTTTGTCTGCAATACATGATTTCCAACCATTCCCATTAATTAGTCATACACAAGTAAAACATGCATTCCGAAAAGGCTACAATTCATGTATTGTTTTTGTCAATAACATAGTCGATTATATACATAAACTTCCTAATACCCATAAATCATTTATGGATTCTTATAAGGATTGTTTTATGGCTGATTTTCCTTCTAAACTACCACCTTCGCGAGGATCCCTTGATCATAGTATAGACTTAATTCCTGGTAGTTCTCCTCCCCATAAAGCACCTTATAGGCATGGACCTTTGCATCAACAAGAAATAACCAATCAAGTTAAGGATTTACTTCACAAAGGACTTATCAGGCCTAGTTCTTCTCCCTTTGGAGCACCTGTTCTTTTAGTAGAGAAGAAGAACAAGACTTATAGGATGTGCATTGATTATAGAGCACTCAATAAGATCACAATAAAAAATAGATATCCTATTCCTAGGATAGATGATTTATTAGATAAACTTCGTGGAGCACGTGTCTTTAGTAAAATTGATCTTAAATCTGGGTATCATCAAATAAGAATGTCACCAAATGATATTTTTAACACTGTCTTTCGAACTCAGACCGGTCACTTTGAATTCATGGTAATGCCTTTTGGACTTACCAATGCACCTGCTACATTTGCACGCATGATGAATAATATTTTTCTTGAATACCAAGCTTTTGTTCTTGTTTTCTTCGATGACATACTTGTCTATAGTAAGAATGATGATGACCATGAAGAGCATTTAGCAATAGTTTTTAATTTGTCACGCACCAACCAACTTTATGCAAATCCTGAAAAGAGTTACTTTTTCCAAAGAGAATTAGAGTACTTAAGCCATATTGTTTCAAGTCAAGGAGTTCATGTAGATCCAAAGAAGATTAAAGTAATTAAAGAATGGCCTATACCACAATCGGTGATTGATGTTCGCTCTTTTCTTGGATTAGCTAGTTTTTATAGAAAGTTTGTAAAAGGTTTTTCTTATTTAGCCCTCCCACTCACTTTATTATTAAAGAAAAAGTTAAAATTTGCATGGGAATTGCCACAACAACAATCTTTTGAAAAACTTAAACAATCACTTTCTCATGCATCTGTTTTGCAATTACCCGATTTTACACAACCTTTCCATGTAGTTACAGATGCTAGTGGCTCAGGTATAGGTGCTGTATTGATGCAAAATGATCATCCCATTGCATTTGAAAGTCAGAAGCTTAAACCTTCTGAAAAGAACTACAGTACATATGATAAAGAACTTTTGGGAGTTGTACATGCTTTAAAAATTTGGAAACATTATCTCATGGGTACAGAAGTCATAATCAAAACCGACCAACAAGCTATTAAACATTTACTCAATCAACCATTGATTTCAGATCGACATATCAAATGGGCTTCATGCATACAAAATTTTCAGCCTATGATTCAATATCAACCTGGCAAAGCTAATGTTGTAGCTGATGCCCTGAGTCGTTTTCCATCCCCACAAACAAATATTGTTTCTATTAATAACATTTCTGTGGTTCATATTCATTCATTTCATGACATGATTCCTACATATGCATCTGATTTATATTTCTCACAAACATGGAATGCTTTCAATAATTCTACTACATTTAGTGAAGAAGACCATTACACATTTCATAATGGATTCTTGTATTTTGAT
Source organism: Ceratopteris richardii (assembly GCA_020310875.1). Taxonomy (NCBI): domain Eukaryota; kingdom Viridiplantae; phylum Streptophyta; class Polypodiopsida; order Polypodiales; family Pteridaceae; genus Ceratopteris; species Ceratopteris richardii. The sequence continues at coordinate 177,603,797 of CM035415.1, read as the reverse complement.
CATAAGCTATGTATTACACAAGATTTTAAAGAATTTGTTATGAAAGAGATGCATGAACCACCATACATGGGTCATAGGGGCATACAAAGTACTGTTTCTACATGTAAAGAATTCTTCTTTTGGCCAAATATGGAAAAGGATATTACACAATATGTTTCCCAATGCATTGTTTGTCAACGTGTCAAAAGACATCATGGTAAAGCATTTGGATTATTAATGCCACTTCCCATACCTAATGGGCCATGGGAACAAATTTCTATGGATTTTATTACTGGTCTTCCGACAACTTCATCACATCATGATATGATTTGGACAATTGTTGATAGGTTTAGTAAACAAGCATATTTCATTCCTTGTACGAAAACTCTTTCTGCACCTCAAGCTGCCAAATTATTTATTAAATGTATTTTTCCACATCATGGTTTTCCAAAAGTAATTTTATCCGATCGTGATGTTCGTTTTTGTAATCACTTTTGGGTTGCATTATTTAAAAATTTAGGCTCTAAAATAGATTTTAGTTCTGCATTTCATCCTGAAAGTAATGGGCAAAGTGAAGCTACGAATAGTACTATTTTGGATCTATTACGTTGTTATTCTTTAGATAATCCAACTAATTGGGATGAGAAACTTTCTTTACTCCAATTTGCATATAATAACACAACACATACCACTACTGGACGTGCACCAAATGAAATTGTGTATGGTAAAAAGCTTCCTACTCCCATGTCTATCATTCAAACTGACATACCTATGGCTGATTCTTTTGCACAAGATCATATTTCTATACTTCATGAGGTTCATGAGCATATTAAAAAGAGTCAGGAACGTTATACCCGTAATATTAATAAGAAACGAGCAGCTAAACAATTTAATGAAAATGATTATGTTTGGTTACGCATAATTAAACGACGTTTGAAAAATATTCTACAACATCCTAAGGTAAAACTTGCACCATGTTATTATGGACCTTTCCGTATTATTCAAAAAATTAATGAGAATGCTTTTAGATTAGATATACCTTCTCATTGGAATATTCATAATTCTTTTCATATCAGTTTATTGAAACCATTTAAAGGAATTTTACCACTCATTCCTATTTTGGATGATCCTCCATTATTAGAAGAGGATGCTGAAGTTTTAATTCCAGAAAAAATACTTGATCATGATGTTACTACTACATGCACAGGTAATCAATACCATAGATATTTGATTAAATATAAAAATCATTCATTCGAAGAATCACAATGGATTCACAAAACATCACTAATTCCACATTATCATCATTTGATTTCTGCTTATCATTCACAATCACATTAAATTCCAGTTTTCCAGTTCCATGCATGTTTTTTTTATTTACATGGCACATGCCTATGATTGTTCAGTGATACGACATGTGATTGGCCATCCATGTCTATTTTATTTTTTATCAACTGAGGTCAGTTGCTCGTCAACTGGGCGGCATGTTATACTTTATGGGATATTTGGAATGAAGGTGTAATGCCTTGAGGATTTTAATGTGTTTTGTGTTTTGATTTAGCAGGTGAAGATCCATGAGGGTGTGAACGCGCATGGACTTGGAGATATTTAGAAGAATATTTTTAGAAGATGGTTATTTTTGTAAAAAAATAATGGATCGCTTTAGAAAGCGACGTTTTTGTAAAAATAGAAAATTACGAACTTGTAAATAAAGCAAAAACACGCTTTTCGGAGCGCGGCCCTCATGTATCTTCTATTCAGGACGTAATAGGAATTTACTATAAATACGCATGCTCTGGTAGAGTGTCCATCAGAGTATGTGGGGGGAGATTGTACCCAATTTGGTGTCGTCTCTTATCTCTTTCTGTCTTTGAGTATTTTTTTCTCTGCGTTCGTACGTCTGTTATTCTCTGCGTTCGTGCGTCTGTGGTACCTGGGGCAACAATCCAAGGGTCTAACCCAAGTCTTATACAACATTCTTCCCCCCTTTGACATTTTCATCCTCAAAAATGTGTGTTAGTATAATATGTGGAGTACTCCCCCATGCACGATGATCCAACTCGTCGATCATGGACTCACTCTCAGCATATTTTGTCTCATTCTAACTTATAGTTGGAAAATAGGGAAATCTTTTGTTTATGGAACTTACTCGTTCCCAAGTGGCACTTTCTTTTGTCCCATCCGTCCATTTAACTAGGCACTCTTTATATAGATGATTTCTAGTTTTTTTATTTCGAGTGCATAGTATCTTTTGTTATGAGGGGAAATCAGTTGAACTATTGTATTTGAAGATACAAAGTTATCTTGTTCAGACAATTTTCTTTTTCATGTATTTACATGAAACAGTGGTGAAGTAAACAATCATGTGGTAGTTCTAGCTCATAACCAAAGTTCCTATTCTTTTGAGAACCTTGAAAGGGCCACATAACCTTGGAGAGAGTTTAGGACAGGGTTTTGATTTTGATGTTTCAAAATTCTCCTGAACCTTTAGATATACTAGTTCTCTAATTTGAAAGATAACCAACTAGTTCTCAAGATAGTAGAACTTACATAACCAACAAGTAGAATAGATGAAAGGCTTTCACCACAAGCTCCTCAATCTTGCCAAATGCAAGTTTAGTACTTGAGCCAAGCCAAAATTGACTTCAAGTTTTTGTTCTTACCCCGAAACTTATCATATCTTTTATTGTAGTCATAGAGTCCAATTTTCTTCAAAATTTTCATTATATGCTACAACTCCTTTTATTCTTGATAAGACTATGCAATCACATAATCATGTGATATTCCAATTCAAGACGCTTTATCGTGGAACTGAATTCAACACTTAAGAAATCGAAAAGCATCAACACCCCCTTCAAAAAGATGAGAGGATCAATTCCATGTGCCCAACCCAGAGGTGCAACTCTAATGCCCGATATCTCTCAAGCACCAAAGTCACACTTCAACATTTGGTGCAGGGAAGGTGCAACTCTAATGCCCGATATCTCTCAAGCACCAAAGTCACACTTCAACATTTGGTGCAGGGAAGGGAGTATTTAATAATGAACAAAGTCACCCATTTTCATACGATGACCAAAAAAGAGAGAGAGATTGAGAGATAAATCGAAAATCATACTTGGAAACCCTCCTCTATCTCGCGAAAGCTAGGCTATGTGCAAAGCTACGTCATCTGTTTACCTTGTACATGTGTTCAAGAAGCATGGCTTGCATGTACATGAGACGCCTTCAAAAAGTAGGATAATTGTGCAAAGCTATATAATGTGTTGGCTTTTGCCATAGTGAGAAGGTCCACCTTTTAGTGATTGGATGAGACTTGCCGAATGTAAAACTTATACATATAATAAAAAATCAATCACAACAAGGATTCCATGAATTGTTGTGCCCCATTGAAGTCCAACAAGGATACGGAGTATTATCTAGAGAATAACTGGCAATTAACAAACCTAATATGGTATTGGAGCAGTTAATCTTGTGAGATAGTTTATTATGATAAGGAATACTTTTCAAATTCCTCAAGAAAATTCCAAGTGTTATGGGGTGATATCTCACCAATATTATCAAATTGAATAGAGTGGCCAAAAGAGTTTGAAAGAGATGGTAGACAGTGGAAGAGAAACAAAATGATAAGAGAGAGAAAAACAACAAAAGTTCACTAGTAACAAAAACTAGTCCCTATACATACATTGACTAAGGTTCCTTTAACGTAGTCACTTGGAAGAAGCTTCTCCCATGACTAAGGTTCCTTTAATTTAGGATAATTATTCCTAAGATAAAAACCCTTCAATCGAGACTTCGAGTGAAATAAATTACCTAGGGTTAAAACCAAGAACATAGGTTCCTACTTCAAGGGTCTAACCCATTAAATTAAACCAAGGGTTTCCAAGGATAAGTACTAGTATCCAAGGGTCTAACCCAAGGCTTATACAACATTCTTCCCCCCTTTTACATTTTCATCCTCAAAAATGTGTGTTGGTATAATATGTGGAGTACTCCCCCGTGCACCATGATCCAACTCGCCGATAATGGACTCACTCTCAACATATCTTGCCTCGCTTCTAACTTATAGTTGGAAAAGAGGGAAATCTTTTGTTTATGGAACATTATCGTTCCCAAGTGGCACTTTCTTATGTCCCATCCCTCCATTTAACTAGGCACTCTTTATATAGATGATTTCTAGTTTTTTAATCTCGAGTGCATAGTATCTTTTGTTATGAAGGGAAATCAGTTGAACTATTATATCTGAAGATACAAGGTTATCTTGTTCAGACAATTTTCTTTTTCATGTATTTACATGAAACAGTGGTGAAGTAAACAATCATCTGGTAGTTCTAACTCATAACCCAAAGTCCCTATTCTTTTGAGAACCTTGAAAGGGCCACATAACCTTGGAGAGAGTTTAGGACAGGGTTCTGATTTCGATGCTTCAAATTTCTCCTGAACCTTTAGATATACTAGTTCTCTAATTTGAAAGAAAATATCTCGCCTTTTAGGGTCGCTAAATGTTTTAGCTCTATCCTCGGCTTTCTTGAGGTTTTCCTTAACTATTCTTAGCTTAAATTTCATGTCTTCTAAGAAATCTTTAGTTGCTTGGACTTTTTCATTTTGCACTCCAGCTGCATATGGTGCTCTTAGTTGGAACCCATACATTAACATGAAATAACTATACTCAATTGCAGAGTGCTTAGCACTATTGTAAACAAACTCTACTAATGGTAGATAGTCTTATCATTGTGCTAGAGTGACATGGTTATATTATATACGCTCAAAATCAAACCAATCTCATCTGCTGCCGTTTGATGTTAGAACATGCTTTCTTACATCATATACATCATCAATGCCATTCGCTACACCATATCTTACATGATCCTCGTCATAAAAGGATTTTGAACCAATGAAATCATGAGTCTCACAACATTCTAGATAGTAGAGCTTACATAACCAACAAGTAGAATAGATAAAAGGCTTTCACCACAAGCTCCTCAATCTTTGCCCAATGCAAGTTTAGTACTTGAGCCAAGCCAAAATTGTCATCAAGTTTTTGTTCTTACCCTGCAAAAAAACAAACACGAGTTTCCACAATGGCCTCGATCAATTTAAACAGTAGTCCGTATGCAGTAATGGTATTGTTCTCCCTTCTTGTACCTCATCAGACCTTGGCATTGTTCGTGCCACTTGATGCAAAGGAGATGAATTAGTTGGAGGTCGAGTGCACCATCGTTAGAGATGAAACTAAGCTGTGCTGAATGTAATACACATTCTTCTTTTTAAATATGTGCACATTTGCGACATGATATCATTTTCCAAAACAAAGCCTTTCTTAGTGAGGCTTTGAAGTCTTTTAGAGAGGAAGTAAACTCGGTTCTTCCCTACACATCAATTCTTCATCAAGCAATAAATCAGCTCATCAATTCTTCATCAAGCAATAAATCAGCTCTACATCACTACATCATTTTTCCGTCAATATCACGTGTACTATCACCCATTCACCAAGCATAAAAATCCTAATCGTTACATGCAGCCCAAGAGAGAGAAAAATCGAGAAGGATAGAGTAGAGAGAGAGAGGGTTAAGATGAGCCTCAACCCAAAAGTACAACTATGAAGCTATGCATGGTTGGTTTGGATCCCATCTGCACATGCATGAGTATCATTTACATATCGGCTGTCCACTCTTACCTGTGGGACGTTTGATCATTACTTTCAGCTAATCTTTTATATTAATGCATTTTTTAAAATTATCTCATATATATTATCAGACCTACCCTCCACATTTTCCATCAATTCGACGTTTCCTATGTGAAAACGTTTCATGCAACTCCGCTTCAAATATACGTTCTTTGTCAAACCCTCAAGGAACGAGTTTCAAGCATTTCATTGTTGTACAGGTACTACGATTTTCTTTACGATATAGCTATGCCCCTCCTCTCTCTCTCTCTCTCTCTCTGCGGACCGGGATTAGCCACATCATCATGGACAGCACTGGAGAGGCCGCAGATTCTCATGATTGCCAGACTCATCCATAGCAAATCTTCGGTACCACATGATATCATCAGGGCAGAGCTTGTTGCACCATTGATGCTAGTAGAGGCACTCTTCCAAAGTGTATGCTTATTAAGTAGGATCCATAGGATGGACACAGAGCGCATCACTTATAGAGCTTTCCAGGCATCATGCAACATGGCACTAGCTGGAGACACCTCCTCATAGTATGCATAGACACAGGATTGGCTTGCTCTCCATGCTTTTGAAATAGACAGACTACCGCTAGTACAGTACGACTCCCAGGCTCCCACCTTTTCGCTCTCCCACCAAGAGAGAAATAGGAACATCCGTCAAGAGATATGGCATACATACATACAAAGGACATGGATCAGCCCAAGGGGGACATTGACACCAAAAATGCTTCACAGTACAACATATGAGGGGCATACCGATGCTGCATATACCAACGGTCACAGTCGACGTCGGTATGGGCATCAATCTTGATAACTACTTAGTATTTTGGCCATGACTCGAGCTACAAAGCTCGGATTGGTGCGTTTTAAAGTTCTATGCGTAGCTAATACAGAAGAACATAGATTTGTAGAACCTCTTAACTTTATTGATCTGGCATTTAGTGCGCTTAAGCACATAATCTAAGATGTCCTTATGAAGTATGATCCAATAAAAGTGCCTCTTAACAAGATCATATATCTTGTTAACTCTTGGGTATCCCACACTATGTGTGTCATGACACTCATACAAAATGTGCCATCTCATCTCAAAGTCTCTAAGAACACATGCCTTACCTTTACACAATAGATATACATAATGGATATTGTAATTCTTCCACTTGAATCCCTCGTGAGTGCCCATCAATGCTCCATCCTCACTAGAAACTTGTGTATCAAGATCCCCTTTCTCTATGGTTTTCCAATTCTTTGAATATGCAAGATCAAGCCTACATTTCCCTCTAGTGGACGAGTAGCTCACTAGTGATCTAAGTAAAACTCAATCCATGGAGCATAGGCATGTGGATAGAGAGTCGGCCACCACATGGAACTTTCCTTCCTATACCTGATCTCATAGTCCAATTCCTAAAGGGTCTCTGACCAACAAGCCTTACGACCTTTAAGATCTATTTGATTAGAGAGCCACTTAATGCTCTCTTGATCAAACACTATCATGACTTTGGAACGGTATAAATAATGATGGCACTTATTCAAAGCATGGATGATTGCATACAACTTCTTCCATAGAGGGATTAATTCTTCTGAGCAGGTTCTACCTTTTTGCTCGCAAAAGCCACTCACTGGACATCCTTAACTAAAATTGCTCCTATCACAAGATCACTGATGCCAGTCTCAACCACAAAGGGTTTATTGGGATTTGATTTATGTAAAAACGGAGTTGTAGCAATTGCTACCTTAAAATTTTCCATACTTTGCTTCTTTTTGTCTCCCCACTGAAAGGCTTTCCCTTTCCCTTTAAGTTGTTCCATCATTGGGACATCAATGTCAGCATAATCCTTAATGAATCTTTTATAGAAACCTAGAAAGATATGAAGCTCTTCCAGGTTCTTGGGATGTGGCTATCCCATAATAGCGCGTACTTTATCAAGATCCACCTAGATTCCATATTGGGAAACTATATGCCCAAGATATTTTCTCTTGACACTTGGAGTACTTTCCTCAAGTGTTCCAAGTGTTCATGTTCTAATCTACTATAGATCATAATATCATAAAAAAAGTCGACCATAAAATGCCCTAGATATGGCCTTAATACACTATTCATGAGCCTCATGAAAGTGAAGGGAGCATTGGTGAGACCAAAATGCATCAATGAGAACTCATAGTGCCCATATTTAGTCCCAAAAGTAGTTTTATGGATATCCACTATCCTAATCGTAATATGATTATATCATGAACTAAGATCAAGGTTGGTAAATTACCTAGCTTGATGTAACTGATCAAATAGGTCTTCCAATCTAGGCATTGGAAACTTGACTTTTATCGTTACCTTATTTACAAACTTATAATGTGTACAAAGTCCCATAGCGCCATCTTTCTTTTTGACTAGGAGCATTGACGATGCCCATGGTGAGTTTCTAGGTCCAATAAAGCCTTTGTCTAGATAGTCATGAAGCTCCTTCTCTACCTCCTCATGCTATGATACACTAAGCCTATGATGTTGGAAGATTTCTCCTCCAAATGCACAACAAGAAGCTTGGACCCTTCCCAAGACCTATCTGCCTTCAAACCAATACTCACTAAAACTAGAATATCTCCCAATTCCCGAATCCAATCCAAAAACACTTTTAGCCAAAGAAACTAGACAGTAAGGGCTTTCCAATGAGCTATGAAACATTGGATTTGGACACCTGTAAATCTATCAATGGAGTCACACAAAACAGCCTAGTTATCCTAGTAGGTTTTGGGACAAAACAACAGACAAAGAAATAGCTATACCTCATGTACAATAAGATTTTTGCCAAGATTCATTTTGGAGTAGAATTCTTGCTCTATAAGCTTTCCAGCAAGTATAAGAACTCTCAAAATGGAGCTTCCTACAAAGAGAAAATGAAGTCTTAACAGGTTGCTACAGAAATGAAGCACCCTTTGGAAAGGGTAGGAGAGATATACAAGAGAATATGAGCATCTATGAGAGCATATGGCTCAATGGCACATATATATGCAGCACCCCAAGTTTCGAGCATCCACACATGCCTTGAATTAGCTTGGATGGTCTTTATATAGCCTTGGAAGCCTTCTATGACTCTTCATATGTCCTCCATGTCTCCTCACATGCCCTCCTTGTCTCTTCACTTGCCTTGTGACTTTGTCTCTTCATTGGAGTGGCTTTTGGTGGTCCAATGCCTCCCTTTGGATAAGGTTGCACCTTCAACTTTATTCTTTGACTTTCCTAAGGTTCAAAAGCCTTCATTTAATGGAGTTATTTTATGAAAAACAAAACTTGATCTTGCCCTATAAATGCATATCTTTCAACACTCCCCCTCAAGCTCAAGTTTCTTTTGCATTTGAAGTTGGTTCCTTGAGCTGTATCGCTTGCTTCAACTTAGCAAGCTTTCCAACATCCAAGAACTTTGTCAGTAGATCAGCTAACTGGTCCTTTGTACTTATATGATGAATATCCACTTGCTTTTCAAGCACCTTCTCCCTTATGAAATAATAGTGAACTTTGATGTGTTTGCTCCTTGCATGAAACATAGGATTGTTTGCAAGATAGATGCTTGATATATTATCTCCAAACAAAGGAACTGATCCAACCTGCACATTCAAGTCTTTCATTATCTTTTTCGTCCACATCACCTCATGAGTAGCTTGGGCGAAGGCTCTATATTCAGCTTCGATTGAAGATAAAGCAACCATGGGTTGCTTCTTGGAGCTCCATGATACACAATTGTTTCCTAGCATGATCACATAACCTGTGGTGCTTCTTCTATCATCTTTGGAACCGGCCCAACTTTATCTACCATTTGACCAACAAAAAAATGAGATTCTTTGTGTCACATAATCCTAGTAGGAGATGGTTGAACCACGCCTTAAGAGAGAGGATTAGGAAGTAATCCTCAACCATGGAAGTGGTTAGCCCATTGCACTCCTAACTGGGAGGTCATGAGTTCAATTCCCAACATTGGTATCAGAGCCTAGTTGAGAAATTGGGAGAGACGGAGGTTCGCGCCTCATTCGTGGGCACTTGGAAAAAGCGCTTATCCGTGGTGAGTGTGAAACTGGCCTTGGATGAAGGCGCATGGGCATTTGGGCACCCACGGAGGGTGGGATAGGTCCAAATTTGATCCATGTGCTTGAGTTTGAGGTTGGTGGAAGCGCTCATGCATGAAAAGTGGGTCCAAGAGTTAGAAGGGTCCACAAGTGAGCATTGAGGACAATGCTCAATCTAAGGGGAAGGAATGTCACATAATCCTAGTAGGAGATGATTGAACCACGCCTTAAGAGAGAGGATTAGGAAGTAATCCTCAACCATGGATTTTGGGGCAAGTGGTTAGCCCATCGCACTCCTAACCGGGAGGTCGTGAGTTCAATTCCCAACACTTTGTAATAGCAGGGACATATAGTACCTCAGATAGTGTCTTGCTCTTCTTACCATCCAGAGGCTTGATATCGCCAATGTGTTTGATCTCATGCTCGGTGTTGTCACCTATCTCTACACATCCTCTTTGCTTTGGAGCCTGTAAATTGCAAAACATGTCCTCCCTACAAGACATATGATTGCTACATCCACTACCTATGTACCAAGTATCATCCTTCTCATGTTTACATTTGAGTCCTCTTGGTTGTCAATTTGCTTGCTTTGGCTTTGCCTTCCTTTTCCTCTACCTCTTGATGCTTTGCCTCTTCCTCTACCTGCATATAGCATTTGACCTTGGACACCTTTGCCCTTGCTTCTTGGTCAATGCAATGTTGTGACATGTCTTTCATCATACTGTACCCATGATTTCTTCAGCATATGATCAATTGCTTCAATCACACGGGGTTGTGTGAAATTGTCCTACCCTTGAAAAGAAAAATGTTGCATACACATCCCTAAGGTCACTGATAAGTTAGGCGTGATGGCAGTCATCTGATTCATCTTCACTATTTCTCATTTCTTCATTGCCTCTAGTACCACTTTCTCTTTTTTCATTGGAATATGTGTTCCTCAAATGTTAAGAACTTCACATAACAAATTTTGGGAAAACTTGAATCCTTTGAGCTCCAGATGGGAATCAACGAGGGGATCACAAAGGTACAAGAAGATCTTTAACTTTGTTTGGTTGGAGTGTCTGAATCAGATAATAACATCTCAAGACCCTCCCTATTTTCTCGGATGGTTGGTCTTGAATGGGAATGGTGCCTTTAATGTTGGAGAACATAGGAGGTCTCTCTAAAGGAGGTTCCTGTATGGGAAAGGTGTTGATATCCACTAGTTGAGAACTCATGCCACCTTCTACCCTTGTGTATTGTTAAGTGTTCATGCTATTGGTGAATCTCCTTTAATAAGAAAAACGCATTAGTATTGACAAAGAAACCATGTAAAACCTTGTTCCCTTTCCAATATCGACATGTTTCCCTTACATCCCTGTGTATTGTGAAAGTGAACATGTAGATGATGAGCATTTGGTGAAGTGAGAATGTGAATTGGTGGATTACCTTAATGCATACTTGGAAAATTTCATAAACTCAACATGCTTCTAGTAATATACGTGTATGTTACAAGGTTGGTGGCGTTGATATGTTACTACGTTTAATGACATCCCAAGGTTCCTTATGGAATTACAAAATTTGATTTTGGGTTTATACATTGTACTTGATAATGATGTAACTTGGACGTGGGACTTTTTAATACCTATTTCCGAGTTGTTCTAGGAATAATATTACATGGTGATTTTTATTTAATAGCTTTCTATTTAGATTTTTGGGGGGTCAATATAAACTTTGAATCCATAGGAATTGAGAGCTAAGGTTGGGATATTTGAGCTCGTAAGTAGATTTTAGGCACCTAGATTTGCGAGTTGTTATGGTTAGCCTTCATCAATTGCTCTGGTAGCAAAACTTGGAATACTCTTGGCGGTGGATCTCTTTTTTGATTTATTGTTCACCTCTGCTTCATCTCCTTCTACTTCTCGAATGAATGCCTTGGCATAGGTAGAACAACTGATTGCTTACCTTTTTGCACCCAAATCTACTTCATTCCAAGGATCGATTTATTTTGTTCTATTGGGTCACGAGTCTATTGCTTTGTGCTCCTCTTTCCAAATTTCAAATCAATATTTGGTTTTGGAATAGAAGGGAGTTTCACTTGATGCTAAGCTTTTACGTTAAAGTTCAAATTATTATGCACCACAGATCTTAAGACACATGCAACATCTTCTTCTTCAAGATTAGACTTAGAAGCACTAAGAGACTTTGTAGAATCTAGATCATTGACCGCATTACTTTCTAATTGTATCATAAGGTGTTATTCTCGTACCCAAACCTAAAGAGTTCTACTTCAAAGGTTTAAGTTAGCTACATGATCATAGATCTAGTCATGACCCAAGATTAAAGACTCACTAAGGTCTTCATCATGGCATACTAGTAATGATTTTAGAGGAACATCTTGTATTGCGATGGGAACTTCCTCCTTGCCCATGCAAGGGGTTTCCACAAATCCTAATCCTATGAGATAAGCCTCAATCGGATTTATATGTAGGTCCATGCTCTGACAACAAGAATATCATATGGCACTAGTAGTAGCTCCTGAATCAATTAGGGCTCTGATTGTCTTGAACATGGTGCCTTGTCCTAGCTCCACGAAAATAAATGATCATCTATCAATGATGCTAGGAGAGTTATTCCTCTTATTCTGAAACATAGTCATGTGATATTGATGGGCATCAAAGTGGGGAAGAGCATTATCATTTCTTAATTGGTTTAAGCCTTGTCTTCTTAATGTGTTCTATGTCTTCAACCTAAGATTCTTCTCATATTCTCTTCTCTTCCTTTTTTTTTTTCTTCGCCACATTGAGTTTTGTTAGCATTTCTTTGGTCAAGGGCTCTTGATAGAGCTTGACTCCATAACTGCTTATGTAGTTTGGTAACACATTTCCTTCTAGAGTGGCTATTTGGACAACACGGCTAGTTGATATCCTATTGATGATCATGGGTCCGTAGCCTTGCTTCTCCAGTTTTAGATCATGTTGCTTGAATGCATATACTAAGACTATATCACCTACTTTCAATCCCTTATCTCTTAAATGTGCATCCAAGTTGGCCCTTTATCTCTTCTTGGTTGTGTATATTCTTGCTACTAGTCTCAGTCTAGTTTCACCTAGGTGCACTAAGTCCAAGATCTTGGATGATAGCTCATGGACTATATATTGATGCTCTTGCGCAACCTTAAGAGTGGGTATCAACAACATGATGTAGCTATTTGTCCCAATCCGAATGTTTATTATTCATGATTTTAGTCAGTACATTACATAGGATTTTATTTGTGCTCTCAACATGTTGTTTGCATGTGGATGATATGATGCTTACTTTTTTTGGATTACCATAAAATCATGTAGTAGATATTTCATCACTTCATTTATGAAATGAGTGACTTGATCATTGACTAGTTCTATAGGTAATCTGTATCTTGTGAACACATTCACAAATAAGAATTTTGGTTGTTGGTTGTGCATCATTCTTCCTACGATCTTTTGCTTCTACCCATTTTGTCAGAAAAACTATTGCTACAATTATGTATTCATCATGAGAACTCTTACTTGGGGAGTTAATAGTTCCTAGAAATTCTATTCCCCACTTTTAGAATGCACATCCTCCCTTCATGGGTCTCAATGATGCCTCATCTTTTTGAATTGGATATTGAGTTCTATGAAATGTGTCACACCACTTCACATAGGTATGTGCATCCATATGTAGGCCACCAAAGACCTGAAAAAAAAAATTCTTTGATCACTTGATTAGGTCCAAAGTGTCCCCCTGCAACAGCTTGGCATGTAGTTTCTAATATCTTCAAGTATTCACTTGTTAACCTCTGCTATCTAGTCTAATTAAGGAACAAGATAAGGTCGTTGGGGTTCTTGGGCTGGAGAAATCCAATAATGTTGGATCCCTATGTTTTTCCCAACTAGTTCACCAAATAGATATACATTGGGCTTATTAACACATTATTTATTGACACATTGTGTTATCTTGAATTACATCAAACATATTACAAACTTGTGCTTCACCGAGTAATTAACTATTCGACTCATTAACCTCACCGAATGATGACCAAACTTACTCAATCCGATAGAACATAAATACTTCAGACAATAATGTATAGCAATATGTAGAAGCAAACCATCACTGTGCAGCAGAACACAGACAACGTGAAATGTACGGTGCATGTCTAAGACTTTCATCTCTCTACTCTCTCATACAAGATAGAATGATGTGATTTATATATGAAAAGATACATTTTGGGGCTCTACGTCTTCAACAAGTTGCTTCCATATAGATTTACATAGGTGTTCGAGGGCTAACATTGGCATGCCTAGAGGACTTGAACCCAAAAAAATAGTTGAGGACTTAGTCGACATTGTCCTACTCATCTTCCAAAGGGGTAAATACATCATTCTAAAATGAATCAGGGTCTTCTACAAAAGTGTTATGAATCTTTTTAGAGATAGTTTTTAAGAGCTTCTGCACTTCCTCTGGTAGGAGAGTGACAAAGCCATCAGGGTTACTGAATGTGGAGGCTTGATTTATAATAGAGTGGATTTGTGCTTCAGGAAGCTAGAGGGTGAACTCTTCTTGGAGGTAAATGCAGAGATCATACTATCGGACATACTCATGCACATCATGTTGCATAGTTGGCGATCGAAGACCACTTTATAGGATCTTCTTGTGGATTAATTCCACCAAAAAATGGCCTGCTGAGGGTGCATAGTGAGCCAAGGCCAAAGTTGATGGTACTTCCATGTGTTGGGACACATCGGAGCCACACTCATGAGGGGTCAACATGGTAGACTTGGCCTACAATAATTTGGAACCGTCAACTACACAAGACCAGTTTCTGCCATGCTATCACTAACATAGAGTCCAGTGGACAAAAAGTTGTGAGCAAAGTCATAATGGTATCGTAGTAGGAGTCAGCCAAATTCTAATGAACCAATGAGGAGCGGGGTTCAATCATATAAATAGTTGGAGAAGAAGCATCTGCACCCACCGAAGCTTCACTAGAATCTAACCGAGACAAAAAGTCAACAATTGTGTGGGAAGATTTTGGATGATGGACCACATCATAGTCAAATTCTTGTAGAAGGAGGACCCATCGGGCAAGTCTACCACCTAAATTTTGTTGATGCACCAAATATGTCAATGTAGAGTGGTCTGTATGGAAGGTAAATTTACGACCAAGCAGGTAGCGGTGGAATTTTTTCATAGAATAGATCAATCCTAGACATTCATGCTCTATAACAGAATAATTGCGTTCAGCTGGAGCTAATCAATGACTAGCGTAATAGACTGATCAAAACCATTTAACTTGAAGTTGCATAAGGACACTCCCTATAGCATTGTTAGGTGCATCCACAAAAACATGAAAAGGAAGGTCCCAATTTGGGGCTTGCAAGATCATTGCTTGCATAAGTAATCTTTTTAGTCTAACAAAACTTTCTTGGCATTCGAGGGTCCACTGGAAATCTCGAGATGCCACTATAGCCAGATGTGTAAGAGGAATAGTTAAATTGGCCAACCACTGTAAGTGATGACCATTCCATCTAATTTGGCCAAGGAATCGTAAAACATCTTTGGGTGACTTCAGAGATGGGGCCTATACGATTACTTGTTCTTTATCAGGGTCGACGTGAGTTCCACGTTGCGAGATAATATGTCCCAATAGTTTACCACAAGAAACAACAAATATACATTTTTTGGGATTTAAAGAGAGTCTGTAATTCTGTCATTTAAGGAAATGGAGTCGTAGATGCAACAAATGCGCATTTGTAGCACCAAAGACCAAGAAATCATCCAAATATACATGCATAAAGTTTTTCTGGTAAGGAGAAGAATCTCCTACATGCAACACTAATGTGCTTTGGGCATTCTGGAGCCCGAACCACATAATTGTGCATGCATACACTCCCCAATTGGTAATAAAAGCTATCTTAGGGATATCCACTTCAAGCATTCAAACCTGATTGTAGCCACTATATCTGTCTAAAAGAGAATACATTTCACTTCCAGTGACTTCATCAAGAAAACTATCTAAGAAGGGCCAAGGAAAAGGATCAGATATGGTAGGAACGTTCAATTTTTGGTAATCTACTCAGATGCGTAACTGTTTGTTCTTCTTGGGAACTATAACAATTGGAGATATCCACTGAACATCTATGACTCGTGTCACGAGGAAGGAGATAAGGAAGAGAGCTCACACACACAATCTTACTCTCAAGGAGAAGCACACACACATAGATTGAGGCAAGGAAGAATGATCTTCTTCTTCTTCTTCTATTACATA
The DNA here is from genome assembly GCA_020310875.1 of Ceratopteris richardii. Lineage (NCBI taxonomy): Eukaryota > Viridiplantae > Streptophyta > Polypodiopsida > Polypodiales > Pteridaceae > Ceratopteris > Ceratopteris richardii. Next base: position 177,587,833 of record CM035415.1, on the reverse strand, counting down.
AAAAGGAATGTACAAGAATGACCTAAAAAACAAGAATACAACAAGTACAATATATAAAGATCAATAGATAAGGAAAAACCTAATGTCCGCAAATGAGTGAGCTAGCAAGAAACAAATGTGCCATCACTCTCGGTAGATAAATGTAATAAAGCTCAATGAAGTATTCCTGACATATACCGGCGTGACCACTATACATGTCAGAGAAACGAAAAACTGGTACATGTCATCCTGGATCATCACATGTTGAGCTTGATATCCCAACACTCCTCTCAAGCTCAACGCCATATCTTGTAATCCAAGCATCCCCCGAAACTTCTTCAACTTCTCAGGTCTAATTGCTTTGGTGAAAATATCAGCAACCCGCTCATCTGTTCTCACATAAACAAGATCAATATCACCTGCTAATACCTTCTCTCTGATGAGGTGATAATGTACCTCGATATGCTTTGTTCTAGGATAGAGAACAGGGTTCCGTGCTAATTGTATGCTGCTAAGATTATCACAATAGATAGTGATAGGCTTTTGCACTTCCACACCTAAATCTGCAAGTAACATCTCCAGCCATGATGCCTCACATGCTGCCATTGCAGCACCTCTATACTCAGCCTTTGTACTTGATAAAGCAACAATGGGTTGCTTCTTACTGCTCCATGTAATAGCTGCACCTCCAAGTGAGAAAAGAAAGCCACTAGATCTAGAGTACTACCAGCCCAATCTACATCGGTATATCCATGAACCTACAAACCTACACCAGCTTCATAAAACAATGCATAATACAAAGTAGCACTCACATAACGTAGAGTGTGCCTCAGAGCATCCAAATGTGGCTTCCTGGGAACCTGCATAAACTGACTTTCAAGTCCAAGAGTATAGCTTAGATAAGGCCTTGTAATTGTGAGATATATAAGACTTCGCACAATTTTCCTGTACATAATAGCATTTTCCAATGCTTCACCTGATGTAGCATCCAACTTCAAATTCTGATCTAATGGCATAGAAATTGGCTTACAATTAGCCATACCATACTTTTGCCGCATATTCAAGGCATATTGCCTTTGTGACATCCATATACCTGTTTTTGTATGTATGAACTCAATGCCCAAGAAATAGTGCAGCACACCAAGATCTTTCATGTCAAATTCCTGCATAAGAAGTTGCTTTACCTCTTTGATGCTTCCTTCATTATGAACACCTACAATCAGGTCATCAACATAAATAGCCACAATAGTGATGCCATCATCAGCCTTCCTTGCATATAGTGAGTGATCTGGATCACACATAGAAAACCCAATGCTGGTTAAGTAATCAGCAATCCTTGCATGCCATGCACGAGGAGCTTGCTTCAGCCCATACAAAGCCTTTTGCAACCTGCAAACATATCTTGGATGCTTTGAATCTTCATATCCTTGTGGCTGGTCCATATATACTTCTTCCTGTAACTCACCATGTAGGAAGGCATTCTTCACATCCATCTGATGCAAATTCCATCCTTTTACTGTAGCTAATGCAACAAGTGTCCTAACAGTAGACATTTTAGCTATAGGACTGAATGTTTCCTCATAATCAATGCCATATGTCTGTGCATATCCTTTAGCTACCAATCGTGCTTTATACCTGCTTATGCTACCATCAGCATTATGCTTTACCTTGTAAACCCATTTACATCCTATGGCTTTCTTTCCTTGCGGTGATGGAACCAGCTTCCATGTATCATTTCCATAAAGTGCAGCCATCTCCTCATCCATAGCTTTTTTCCAATTTGCAATTCCAACTGCATCTTCAAAGCAAGAAGGTTCAACATCTTGTATTACCTTTGTCATGTTCGGAATGCATTTCTGCAGTGATTCAATTAAAGAAGAATGCTGCCAAAAATTTTGATTTCTTAAAAAATAATATACAAAAATTGAATCAAGGAGTGCAAGAATATGCCACCATCTTTTGCACCCACCTTAGGCAACTCCCACCAACAAATGCTAATCTATCGAATGATGTCATAACATAATGGTTCATAAATGGGCTAAATCCACAATTGAGACAAGTAACGATTATCTCATGTGTCAATGGCATGAAACTAGATGTAGCAATTGAAATGGCCCTACAACTGAAACATAAAGTAGGTGGATTTGTTGAAGACCTGAAATGGGCAAAGTCTGGGGAAAGTATAACTAAAGAAGCATTAAAACATGTTTTCTACGTGAAGTGTAAAAATTCTGGACATGTATCAGCCAATTGTGATTTAAAACAAGTTTATTGTGCAATTTGTGAAAACGGGAGCCGTTCTGTTGATATGTGCCCATACAATGCCAAGGCACAAAATAGACTTGCCATCATTACAGCTATGCATGAACCTAGTGAGCATGCAACTAGCTATGCCTCACCTCATATGCGGAATCAAACTTATTCCTCGTATACAAATTTTAGAGTGCCACGGATTGGCAACTACAATTCTAAATGATAGAATCAAGGAGCAACAAATACCACAAATCAAACATTCTAGCCTAGATGTCACTTTTGTGATGAATTGGGTCATATCCGCAAGCACTACAAAGATACTCATGATTATGACAAAAGGAAGAATGATCGTCAAAACCCTACACCAAATATGGTAGTGATTTCACCTGTGGAGATGCAAGCAATAACCACCCAGACGTGTTATGGTAAGATTTTGCAAGTTATTGCTGAAATATTTAAACCAAGATTCAAGGAGCAGCAGAGAACATTTTCCAAGGCAACTAAGTGGGCACAATACGAAGCTTCTTTTTTTCCTGATCCTATACCAGTTACTCTTCAATAAGCAGAATGGACAGTACCCAAAGCATTTAAACCGATAGTAGTGAATGTATCGAAATCATCAAGAACATCATTGAAAGGTCCATCTTAGAGTACAACTTGGGACATACTGTCCAAAGCTCCAATTACTTTGCCCTTAGGCCAATTGCTATCACATGTTCCCAATATTAGGCAAGAATTTTAGCAGGAGATCAAAGTGAATCTGATTTCAATGCCAGCTGTAGCTATAATCCATCCTGAACTGGATGCAACTATGGACCATGTGGTCCTTTTAATTACAGTATAGCATAAGAATCATAACACAACACAAGTACTCATTGATGGTGGATCTGGCATTAGTATCACCATTGCAAGCTTATGCAAGAAATTACACTAGAACAAGATTGAACTGGTGAAATTCTTTGTCAAAATGGCTGATCAGCCCTGAGTCCACCCAGTGGGCTTATTAAAAAATATTCCCATCACATTGCAGGGTGTAATCTTCCACATGACATTTGTCATCTTAGATTTGCCTAAGTCTAGATTAGATTAGAATTCATTGTTTGGCCATCCCTGGTTAAAGCAGGCTAAAGTCTTGAAAGACTGGTCATCCCATGAATTGATTTTTAAGTGTAATCACAAGAAATATACTATGGCTCTTGATGAAATTAAACCCTGTGAATTGCATGCAAGACCCTAAGTTTCCAAACATGTCCATATGTTCGACGGTTTGTAAAATGATGAGGAAACTGCTTTCCTCTTGGCCAACTAGGATTTACTTTCCTTAGGCACAATCAATTTACAACATGTTTTGGATCAGTGGTCCCTAGCTTCTTGCATTGTGCAGTCTACTGAGGAAGATACTGAAATGATACCGAACGACTTACAGGACCTTGTAGACTTTTTGACGTATTTACATCAGGGGATGCATAGTACTCTTCGCCCACAAACTTATGTGCCGGAAGACCATATCATCACATGTAACTTAGGTGATGATGTCAACCCACAACCTATTAAGATTAAAGCTTGCGTGGAAGAATCTCTTAAATAGAAATTATTAGCATTACTTACTAAGTTCATAGACATTTTTGCCTATGACTATAAAGATATGAAGGGCCGTGACCCTAGGATTTATCAACACCAAGTGGTCTTGAAACCAGACGCTTACTCGGCTAAACAATAGAGTTACCATATGAACCCACACTATGCTAAGCAGGTTAAAGAGGAACTAGCTCATTTGCTTTGGGTTGGGTTTGTAGTCCGAGTTGTTGAGATATCAAGATCAACATGTGATGATCCAGGATGACATGTACCAGTTTTTCGTTTCTCTGACATGTATAGTGGTCACGCCGGTATATGTCAAGAATACTTCATTGAGATTTATTAGATTTATCTACCAAGAGTGATGGCACATTTGTTTCTTGCGAGCTCACTCATTCGCGGACATTAGGTTTTTCCTTATGTACTGATCTTTATATATTGCACTTGTTGTATTCTTGTTTTTTAGGTCATTCTTGTACATTCCTTTTTTTATGTAATAGAAGAAGAAGAAGAAGATCATTCTTCCTTGCCTCAATCTCTGTGTGTGTGCTTCTCCTTGAGAGTGAGAGTGTGTGTGTGTGAGCTCTCTTCCTTATCTCCTTCCTCGTGACATGGTATCAGAGCCAGCATGGCTGTAGAGAGCTCGTGGAGAAGGCGATGGTGAAAACTACACGGCAAGGCATGGAGAAAACGCGATTTCACAAACGGCTTCATTTGCTATGAAAATCGGCGTGAAGGTAGAAGACCTCAAAATATTTTCGTAAGTTACCCCTTTAGGGTCACTCCTTTTTGTCAGATCGAAGTTTCGGAGCCATCTCGACCTCCGTTTTGAGACCGCAAGGTGGGGCCCACAAAAAAACCAGGCCAGTTTCAGAAACTGTAACTTGCGTTGTGTTCGACGACACTCATATATTCTAGATCCAGAATTTCAAGCGATTCCGTGTACTGTTGATACATGAAAACTATGTTTTTCTGAGATCGAAATGTCATGTCATAGTGCGACAGTGTTCAAGCAGAAGTGCTGCTTGTAGTCTTTTGCAATGTTGTGAATTGTTGCAGAAATGGCAAACGCAGATGGAATAAGTCAGCTTATGAGCGATAAGCTGGACAATAACAACTTCCATGCTTGGAGATTCAAAATGACGAATTTCCTGATGGGAAAAGGCTACTGGAAGTACATCGAAGGAGAGAATGAAAATGCTCCACAGTTACCATAAAGGAATCAGACTGCAGACCAGTTAAGAGCATATGAGGAATGGAAAGGAGCACGAAAGGTAATGTATTGGCTATTTGTTAGCATACAAGATAACATGATTGGACACATACAGGATGCCAAGACTCCAAAAGAGGCTTGGAACAGTTTGGTCACTTTGTATGAGACTAATACAAAGGCACGGAAATTGCAACTCAAGAACGGGCTACATACATTGGAAAAGAAGAGCATGTCGGTAAGTGACTACACTCTAAAAATCAAAAGCATACGTGAGTCACTTGCATCTATTAGCGTGAATGTAGATGATGATGATAAGGTGGAAGTGTGCCTTCGTGGTTTAGGAGCTACATATAAGCAGTTTAGAACTTCCATACAGACCAGGGAAAATATTCCGAATTTTGCTGGTCTAGTATCTATGCTGATTATTGAAGAAAAGAATCTTGGTGAGGATTCAAACTCCCAAGGAAAGCCCAGTTCTGAGCAGGTATTCTACTCTGGCAGAGGAAGAGGCAGAGGTAGAGGTTTTGGAAGTGGAAGAGGAAACAATAACCAAGACCAAGGTCAACAATAGAATCATGCAAGAGGAAGAGGACAATTTCGAGGCACGGGGAGCCAAAGAGGTCGCAAAAATTTCCAAAGAAACGATTCAGGTAGTGATAGTAAAGGATGTTGGAATTGTGGTAAACCTGGACACTTTGAACGTGATTGCAGGTTGAAGAATCAAAATAACAAAAGGCAGTAAAACAACTATGCATCCACAAGTCCAGATGATTCTGAGAAGTTGTTTATGGTTCAACATCACATGATGAATACGATGTCTGCTAGTGTTTCAAAATTGAATGATAATATTTGGTATGTTGATTCAGGTGCTTCAAATCACATGACCAGTCATGCAGAATGGTTTAGTAGTTTGTAGAAAATGCCAGTTCTTGGATATGTTGAAATAGGTGATGATACATCACATCCTATTGAGCATACAAGAAACATAGCATTGTCTATGGAGGACGGGAAGGTAAAACATCTTGATGATGTGTTGCATGTTCCAAATATAACAAAGAATCTAGTTTCTGTTGGACAAATGGTTGACCAGGGATTACAAGTCAGGTTCGATGCTGATGGATTATATGTAGAGGAGTACAAGTAGGATGGACGATTGGTTGCCAAAGGAAACAAAGTGGGTAGGATGTTCACCTTAAATGTGAAGATTCCTGAAATGAATGTAGCCATGTTTGCAAAAGGTGCAGGAGTTATTGCTGATATAGAGATCTGGCACAAACGAATTGGACACGCAAATCTGCAAAGGCTGAAGCTAATGTAGTCAAAGAAGATTGTCCATGGACTACCAAATTTCAAAGTTGTAGAAATGCAAAAGTTATGTGCAGCATGCCAATTTGGTAAACAGTCAAGAGCATCATTTCCACATGACAAGCATGTTAGTGAGAATGTACTAGAAGTAGTACATACAGATGTTTGGGGTCCAACAAAGGCCACGTCTATGGGCGGTTGTAGGTTTTATGTTACTTTCATTGATGACCATATACACAAAGTATGGGTATATTTCATGAAAGAGAAGAGTGAGGTGTTCACTCACTTCTAGAATTTTAAAGTTATGGTGAAAAAGCAGACAAGGAAGTACATTCAAATATTAAGATCTGATGGAGGAGGTGAATACATGTGAAATAAGTTCAGCAATTTTCTAAAAAATCATGGAATTCGGCATCAGTTTTCATGCAGGTACACACCACAACAGAATGGTGTTGCTGAATGCAAAAATAGACATATTGCAGAAATAGCAAGAGCCTTGATGGCTGAGAAGAATATGCATCATTGTTATTGGGCAGAAGCTGTGCATACTGCTGTATACATCATGAACAGAACTCCGACTGTTGCTGTACATCAAGTTATGCCTGAAGAGAACTTTACAGGTAAAAAGCCAAACTTATCACATCTGAAAATTTTTGGCTGTATTGCATATGTACATGTCCCACATGAATTGAATATGAAGCTTGATCCAAAAGCAGAAAAATGTGTCTTCATTGGATACTCCCTTGAGCAAAAGGGATATAAATGTTATAACCACTCACACGACAGGTAAAGGTGAGCAGAGATGTGGTATTTGATGAAATGTCAAGCTTCTATGCAGATGCCTTAAAGGACTGAGTCTTGAACCAAATGACAAAGAAAATGCTGAAAAATCAAGTGCAGAATCTCAGGTTTTGAGTGGACCAGATGCATCACCAAGAAATAGTTCCAACTCAAATCCATGGAGTGGAAGATTACGTGGAAATTTCAGTCCAGCAAATTCATCAAATACATCCACAAAAGGTAAAGAAAAGCTTTCTACTGGTAGTAAAACATGTGCAGGTTTTGAAGACGTTGATGGAGATTCAAGTGGTTCAAAAAAGAGTCTTGATGAGGAACTTGGATTGCCCTCTGTGAAGACTCCAGGGGTAAGAAAGGCACATGCAGATGATACAAGGAGAAGTGACCCAGGACCAAGAAGATCTGGGAGGATGCGGAATTCAGTGCAACGATTGACATATGATAATTACATGGCTTGTCAAAATTGCTGAAAATGGTTAAGGTCGAATTCGATTAGCCATTAGGTAACTTCATTAACCAAGGTAGACTAAAAAACAATAGCTTTGTATTTTGCATCATCGGGGTTTTCTAGCATCCTATAATTAATTTCAAATGTTCTAACGTGGGCATTAGGATCGTCTCCTAGAAATCCCTTGAACTTTGCATAAGTTACACCAGCGGGGAATTGCCTTCTCTATCTTCCATGCTTCCTATTTTGTTGGTCACCCAAATCTTCCATTGCCTTTGGACTAAAATACTCACAGGCATCTACTACCTTGTCGGACTTAGAGGTCATGGATGGTGCTTGATCAATGGTAGCAGGTAAACCTTGCGAAAGTTGTATATTAATAGATTGAATCCACTCAATGTCTTCTATTTGGGACAGTTTCCTATTGCTCCAGAATAATGAGATTTATGCCAGATGCCTCTCAATTGGTGTTCTCCACCCCTCTTGTGTAATCACTAGCTTTAGGATTGGTTCTTCTACTATTGTTGGAATATCGACCACAACTTTGAGAGTCGGTTCAGTCTATACAGACTACATGTATTGAATCCTTTCACTTGAAACAATATCTTTGATAGTATCCAAAACACTATCGATCACCGGACTCTTATCGGACAGTGGACTTTCACAAAAATCTCAGCCTTTATCGAACAACAGAATTTCATCGGACATCACAAAAGAATTTGCCGGTGTTTCCTACAAACTGTGAATGACAAAATACTATTGTAGCATCACACTTTTTCTTATAAAACTCCTTTCTTTTGAACTTGTACCTTCACATTCCTTCTGTTGTGGGTCCCCTAATGCACTATTTATTCGAATAGGGTTTTTATCACTACGATACTTCAGATAACTCTCATCAGACTACATTACTGACATGTATTTGATAGGAACTAGTCCCTAGTAGGATCATCAGTGTTAACATCTACTATCTAATCTAGTTAAGGAAAATGATAAGGTCGACATGGTTGGGCTGGTAGAATTCTGTAATGTTGGATCCCTATGTTTTTCCCAACTAGTTCACCGACAGATATACACCACAGTATCAATAACACAATATGTTATCTTCACCAAATTACACTCAACAAATTATAGACTTATGCTTCACCGATTATTAACTATTAGATTGATTAAAATCACCAAATGATGACCAAACTTACTCAATCTGACAGAATAGAAATACTTTAGATAGCAATGTACAATAATATGTAGAAGCAAACTGTCATTGTGCGGTAGAACACAAATAGTGTCTGATGCCTGTCTAAGAGTTTCGTTTCTCTGCTCTCTCACACAAGACAAAATGATGTGAATTATATATGAAAAGTTACATTTTGGGGCTCTGCCTCTTCAGGGAGTCTCTTTGGGATAATTTTACATAGGTGTCCAACGGCTAACACACTCTTGTGTACACACAATCTCAAATACATGTCCCATCAATGCCTATATAGATTATCACCAATGACTATATAATCTTGAGCTTACTATTTTAGACTCCTTTGTTGCACTAAATTCATCTCTTGAGGGAATGTTTTTGTCCTCGAATATTCAACTAAAGGATTTCTCCAATTAAGTATCAATGACGCTTGATATAATGTGGCATGTTCAACAGGTGGTCTCCTATACAAGTCAGACAATTCTTAAGTAACCTATCACTCTAGCACAATCTTAAGTACCAATGTGAGGATGTGAGACAAAGACTTGAGTGATCTGTGTGTGACTCTCCTCCCATCTATATATACCCTCTTGTACTCTAAAAATAGCAATGTTCTAGAATAATCTAGTGTAAACATGTGGCCATCATGCAACACTTAATCCCATTACTACCAAGTACCTTAGGGTATCCCTTGAGCTTGGGACCTTGGCTAGCTGGCCCTTGTCCCTCACACACATGGATTGATCCCTATTGATCAATGTCATGATCCTTGTGGATCAATGTCATGATCCCTGTGGATCAATGTTTGACAGATGAAATATATCTCATAATTGTCAATCCGTGTAGACATGAGGGTGGTATGATGCCCATGAGCAAGTGGAATGCACAAGTTTGTTAGTGAGAAGAACACTAATGTGCACACACATACACACAAATATTTGTTTGATCTTTTGAAGATCTTGGGTGGTCTCATCAATTTTGTTGTGTACTTTGATGTAGTTTTTAAACACAACATTGTGGTATCAGAGCTTTTGTTTTTTTATCAAATCTTTCATACAACTTATTGAATTATCTTCTTTGTTTACAACAATTCAACATGGAAGATTTGAGTGCATCGATTGAGAAGTTATTGGATGGGAGAAATTATCCCATGTGGCAATTTAGAATGGAGTATTATCTCATGTCTAAAGGTCTTTGGGGATTGATAATAGGTACAGAAGTGAAGCTGGTATTACGAGAAGCTCCTACACAAGCAGATCGAGCAAGAGAGCAAGAATGGATCGAAAGAGACATAAGAGTTTTGTTTATTATCTCACAAAGAGTTTCGAATACTATGCTTGTGCATATAAGAGGTTTGAATACTAGTAGAGAGGCCTAGGAGTCTCTAGAAAGGTTATTGGCAACTACCAATAGAGCAAGGCAAACACAACTTATTGGTGAGTTGACAAGAGTAAAAAAGAAGCCATGATAATCATTTAATGATTATGTTCTTGAGGTAAAATCTCTTATTGAAGCATTAGCCTCTATTGATGCATCTCCTAGTGAGGATATAAAGTTTAATAGCATGTTAAATGACTTGAGAGAAGATGAAAGACGGAAGTCTTTCATTACATCTATCATGACTCGAGAAAATCTACCATCCTTTGAAGATTTACAAATGCTCATGATGATTGAAGAAATCAACATAGAAGGTGGCAACTCTTATCATTCACAAAGAGGTAGTCAAGGACAAGCTCTTTATACTTCATCAAATAGATCAAGAGGTAGAGGAAATTGGAGAGGAGGAGGAAGATTCAATAAGAATGCAAGAGGAAGAGGAAGCTTTAATGCTACTAGAGGAAGAAGAACAACACAACAAAGTCAACAGACTCAACCAAATCAGCAAGGTAACTTTACTTGCCATTATTGTGTTAAAGTTGGTCATTATGCCAGGGATTGCTTCTCCAACCCAAATAGAATAGGTGGTTTTAGAGGATGACAAAGAGGAAGAGGCCAAGATCATATTCATCAAAACAACAACATAGTGCAAGAGGAGGCTTAGACATAGAAAGAAACCATTCTTATGGCTATGCATACAGAGACACATAAGAGGAAGGTAAACAACAAAACTTGGTATATAGATAGTGGTTGCTCAAACCACATGAGTCATAACATGAACATGTTTGTGAACTTACACAAGCCAGATTCAAGAGTCACAATTGCTACAGGAGATAGTACTGAGCATGAAGTAGTTTACATTGGTGATTGTCCACTTAATAAACATGTAACTCTTAGAGATGTTTTTTTTGTTCCTAATATTACAAGAAATTTGATTTCAGTTGGACAGATGGAGGACAATGGAGTGAAGGTCGATTTTGACAATAATCAATGGCAGGCTTATCAGAAACAGATTGTATACTTATGAAGTTGAAGTTCCAGATTATGCAGGTTATACAATGGTTAATGGGACTCAAGTAAGTCAATTGGACTTTGTTGAGCCCATCAAAGTCATGTTGGTCAAAGTCAACTGCAGTCAAAGTCAACTGGTCAAAGTCAACAAAGGGCAAGGTCAAAGTCAACAGGTGCAAAGTCAAAGTGCATAAGTGCAGGGTCAAAGTGCACAGGTAGTGCACAATGAATTGTCCACAAAGGGTAAATTGGAGAAAATGGGTTGCAGGTTGCAGAGGTATTTTCTCTAATTTCCCTAAGGTTCAAAGTGTGTTTTAAAGTGTTTTGGAAGGTTCAGGTGAACCCCCTCTTATGTGCAAAAGTGAAGACTTAAAAGGAAACATGAAGGTATGTGAAGCGGCAAAGTGTATGCACAGGTGAAAGTATGGCCCCCCATTAAAATTTTTGGTTTTAGACTAAAGTCACTACAGGACAAAACAGTGAGTCGTTGGCTGCCACTTGTGAGGACAATCTTGGGACATCAAAGAGAGGACCAAGATACCATGGCAGTTAGGAGCGTACGTGATCGACACACTCACATGAAGGCAAGGGCCATTCTTGGACCAATCTTAGAGTAAGCAAGAGAGCATACTGTAAGGGAGCAAGAGAGAGAAGTGCAAGAGTCACCAGTGCGACGACGCAGAGAAGTGGAAGTGAAGAAGTGCATAAGGAGTGCCTAAGGGATTGTGCAGAGAGTGCTAAGCTAGTTCCCCAAGTATCTCAAGGTCCCATTGCAGTGGGTGCGTGCCGACAGAAGGTATTCACTCCTTCCCCTTTGTGGAAGCTTGGTGCAAGGTGTGCAGAAGGATAAGCTTGAAGCAGGCGGAGGTCTGGTGCAGAGGAGCTGGCAACAAGAAGACTTTGGGATATTTGGTATTTTGTGATTGGGCACTCTGTGGGATTGTGCACAGAGGTATTGGCTTGTCTTGTACTTCAAACCTTGTAATTGTCTTATTGTAATCAATCGGCAGAAGCTTCCAGGTGCATTTTCTCTTCTTATTTCTTCCCCTTTTCTCCTACAAACCCTCAAACTCCTTCTTGTCTAAGAATCCACCAACAAAATTTGGCACGCCCGGTGGGACATCCAAGGAGATTTGAGCTTAGGAGAAACCAAGAGTCAAGCATAAAAGATATCAAGTGTCTACAGAACCACAGTGCTACTTCATCAAACAAAAGGTAAATATATTCTTATCAAGTGTCTTACCTTTAGTGGGCTATGAGCTGCTCATGACCGCAACCCGGTCCCAAGTATTGAGGGTCACCTGCAAGCAGACAAGGAGGAAGGTTGTTAGAAGGTCCCCCAGTCCTCTATCTTCCACATCATCAGTCAAGGGCATGGCGGGTCAGGTAGACTTGGAAACTTTACTCTCTAGATTAAATATAAAGTTTCCTTCTTTCAAAGGCCTAGCTCAGGAGGATCCAGATGAACACATTAGAAGGTTTTTAGCACTATGTAAGACTAGAGGCCTAATGGGTAGGGAGGATGCTTTTTTGATTCTCTTCCCTGCCACATTAGAGGGATTAGCTGATAAGTGGTTCAGCCAGTTTGCTGAAAACCATTTTACCACTTGGGATGTGATGAAAGATGCTTTTAAAAATCAGTTCCAGCATGGAAACACCGTGGAGATTATCATAGAAGAGCTAGAAAATTTAAGATTAGGTCCAGGAGAAAAGTTCCCAGAGTTTGTGACTCGGGCCAAAGCACTAATGGCTAAATTGCCAGACCCACCCCACGATTTTTTTGTCAAGAAATGGTTGGCTAAGCGCCCCTACCAGTGGCCACCCAATGCAAAATAAAGGAGTTAGTGCTACCTACAGCCTCCATAGAGGAGTTCATCAGCACAGCCACACGCTTGGAACAGATAAGGTACCAGTATGGAGCCACCTCTTCCCAACCAACATATGGTACAGAAATGGTTGATCCAGTGATACAGCTAAGGAAAGAGTTGGAGGGCTTAAAGAGAAATAAGCCCTACAAAGAGGAAGAGAATGTTGTTGCTCAGTTGAGAAGAGAGATTGAAGCACTAAAGCTCCAAAAGGAGGAGGAGGCCCAGGCAGAGGAATTGGCTCAGCTGCGACAGGAGTTGCAGGAGCTCAAAGGAGGTGGCATCAAGAGTGGACTTTGGTGTTCCATGTGTAGCAAGCAAGGTCACATAGTAAGTGAATGTCCTCTGTTAAATGTGACTCAATTATGCAGGAAGGTTGGCCATGAGGCCCATGAATGCCAATCAAGAGGAATGTCTGCAACGACATATTGGACACAAGGAGGACCTCCAACACCAGCAAATGTGATGGCTACTGCACCAAATCAAGGTAACAACTATAATCCTAGACAGAGGAATAACTTTGGAAATGGGCCTAGGAGGCCAATCATTTGTTTCAGATGTGGAGAATGTGGGCATTATCAAAGTAGGTGCACCCTACCAGAAAATGCCCCTCCCTGCAGGAACTGCCCTGATGCAAGAGACCATTATACAAATTGTTAAGGATCAAGCCTCTTCCTCCGGACCCCACATTCAAATGATTTCTGTGCACAACGAAGAAGTGTGTGATTCAATCAACAAACCATCTCCATCTACCAGGGTGGTGCAATTAGAAGAAATAACATCTTTGACTGTGCAGACAAGAAGCAAGGGGAAGGCTAAAGTTGACATAGGACAAGAATCAAAGATTAAGGAAGGGAATCAAAATAGAAAAACATCTGAAGATAAAGTCACCACAAGTGCAGATACAAGTCAAAAAGGAGATCAAATATGCACCAGTGATGCCATTGGGCATGCCTTCAACAGGGCTCATGAGGAGCTTGATAAGTCAACTGGAGTCCAAGCTCTCAAGGAATCAGAGGCTTCAAAACTACTCAAGTCCATGAAGAAGGAGGTTAGTATTTTTGAATTGATAAAGATGGATGGGAAATTCAGATCATAGTTATTGCAGATAATTGATGAGGCTTCTACCACAAGTTTGGTGGCAAAGGCCACTGTTTTACATAAGGGAAAACTTGTAGGGGAAGCACCCCTTACAGATTATAAAAGTCCTCGGCTAATAGTATCTATCAAAGGTCATGAATTTCAAGGAGTTATTGTGGATGGTGGTTCCGGCATTAACTTGATGCCTGAACACACAATGAAAAAGATTGGACTCCATCCTTCAAGGCCTGCAAATTTCACTGTTACTTTGGCAGATCAGAGCAAAGTAAGGCCCTTGGGAGTGATCCCAAAAGTTCCACTGGAAGTACAAGGTAATCTATTCATTCTGGATTTTGTGGTTTTAAGATTGCCCCAGGTTGAAGGAGGATTTCCTCTCTTAATTGGACGACCATGGCTGAGGCATGCAAGTGTCATTCATGATTGGGGCAAGGACACTATGTGGGTACAAAAGAAAGGGCAAGAGCTGACACAGATTCATTTAGAAGAGGACCCAGATAATCAAGGAAACACTAGCATGATGCAAACAGTTGGCATTTGCTTGGAAACAGAATCGGAGGATCAACCCCAAATAGATTTCGAGGAAGAAGAGGATATTCTAAATTGGCTCCAAGCAGGCAACTCTTCCTCTTGTTTTGGAATTTTTCTTAATAATTCTTGCACGACTGAAGGTTATGATGAAGATAAGGGAAAAGTCCAGGTTGATGGATTGGGAGAGCCCATCACAGACCACAGAAGGGGCAGGAAGACACCCTTCAACTACAACTTGGAGGAGGATATGACAACCACAGATAAAGAAGTTTCTAAAGCTAAAAGCAAGGTAAAAAGTTCTAGTGAAGAATGTTCTTTCCCAATTCAAGAAATCCCTACAGGATGGATGCAGGACAAGGAGGAACACATTGAAGTCCAAAATACACCTGCTTATGAAGCAATGCACGAAAAGCTAGTAGAAGAAGACAAGGAAGCAGAGGCACACGAAGATAATATGGTAGCGAGAAATCCTGTCCAAGAAATACAATTAGGCACTCAAGACAATAATCAGCCAGTTTTGATGGCCACTTGGTTGTGGAGCCACCCAGGGATCCTTGAAAAGGTAAAATCATTCTTGACCCAGTATATAGATGTCTTTGCTTGGCATTATAAAGACTTAGAAGGAGTGCCTGCATCTTATGGAGAGCACAGAATCCCCCCCCTCCCCCCCCCCCGTTCTGACAGCCCCCCCCCCCGCCCTACCCCCCCCCCGTTTTGACAGCCCCCCCCCCGTTCTGACAGCCCCCCCCCTCTCCCCCCCCCCTCTCCCCCCCCCCCCGTTCTGACAGCCCCCGCCTCCCCCCCCCCTCCCCCCCCCCGTTCTGACAGCCCACCTCCCCCCACCCTCCCCCCCCCCCTTCCCCCCCCGCCCCCGTTCTGACAGCCCCCCCCACCGACCAACCCCCCACCGACCAAAATCCCCCCCCCCCCCCCCCGTTCTGAGAGCCCCCCCCTACCCCCCCCCCCCCCCCCCCCTACCCCCCCCCCCCCCCCCTACCCCCCCCCCCCTACCCCCCCCCCCCCTACCCCCCCCCCCCCCCCCTACCCCCCCCCCCCCTACCCCCCCCCCTCTCCCCCCCCCCCCTCCCCCCCCCGTTCTGACAGCCCCCCCCCCCGCCCCCCTCCCTCCCCCCCCCCCACCGACCAACCCCCCACCGACCAAAATCCCCCCCCCTCCCCCCCCCCCGTTCTGACAGCCCCCCCCCCCCCGCCCTCCCCTACCCCCCCCCCCCCCCACCTACCCCCCCCCCCCCCCCCCCCTACCCCCCCCCCCCCCCCTTCCCCCCCCCCCCCCCCCCCGTTCTGATAGCCCCCCCCCCCCAATTTTCTTTTTTTCAAATTTTTTTATTTTATTTTGTTATTTTCGTATTAAAAAAAAAAAGTTTATTTATTAATTTTCTTATTTTTTTAATTATTTTAATTTTATTTATATTTTATTGATATTTTTAGTGGGCGTTCATTAAAAAAAAAAATAATAATAAAAAAAAAATTCTTTTTTATTATTATTATTTTTATTATTTTATTTTTTTCATTTTCATGGCTAAAAGCTTTTGGCTCTGGATTGTACTTCGGTTGGCCGTTTTTTACAAAAAAGGAGTCTTTTTCATGTTTTTTGGCACCTCTGGACTCAGTTTTTTGGCTTTATTTTTCCAAATTCCCACATTTTCTCTGAGTTTTGGTCAAAACCCTCATTATTTGCACACATTTATCACATGTTTTTATTTAGCCACATTGTCCACATGGTCTATTCTCACCTTATCTTTCCTTATGTTTGATAATATTCCATTGTACCCTCTGTAGCCCTCCAGTTTGATCATTTTAGCCCCCCCCAGGCCTTGATTCCTACTTCCACCCCCTCCCTTTACCAATCTGCCCAGCCACATCCTTCACCCTCCCGACCCCATCCATCTTCATACCCTCAGCCCTCCCTTCCCATTCCATTCTAACCTCCCATTGCCCCTATTTTGCTTTTCCATAACAAAATCCCACTTCTTGTTCTTTTCTGGTGCTTGTTCTGGTGGATGTTCTCAGCTGTTCTCTTCAAGTTGTTGCAGCTCTGTTCTCATGGTGTCCTCTATGTTCAAAGTTTTGGTTGTAGCTCTCCGGGACGGAGAGCACATTAGGTGGTGGGCAACTGTTGAGCCCATCAAAGTCATGTTGGTCAAAGTCAACTGCAGTCAAAGTCAACAAAGGGCAAGGTCAAAGTCAACAGGTGCAAAGTCAAAGTGCATAAGTGCAGGGTCAAAGTGCACAGGTAGTGCACAATGAATTGTCCACAAAGGGTAAATTGGAGAAAATGGGTTGCAGGTTGCAGAGGTATTTTCTCTAATTTCCCTAAGGTTCAAAGTGTGTTTTAAAGTGTTTTGGAAGGTTCAGGTGAACCCCCTCTTATGTGCAAAAGTGAAGACTTAAAAGGAAACATGAAGGTATGTGAAGCGGCAAAGTGTACGCACAGGTGAAAGTATGGCCCCCCATTAAAATTTTTGGTTTTAGACTAAAGTCACTACAGGACAAAACAGTGAGTCGTTGGCTGCCACTTGTGAGGACAATATTGGGACATCAAAGAGAGGACCAAGATACCATGGCAGTTAGGAGCGTACGTGATCGACACACTCACATGAAGGCAAGGGCCATTCTTGGACCAATCTTAGAGTAAGCAAGAGAGCATAGTCTAAGGGAGCAAGAGAGAGAAGTGCAAGAGTCACCAGTGCGACGACGCAGAGAAGTGGAAGTGAAGAAGTGCATAAGGAGTGCCTAAGGGATTGTGCAGAGAGTGCTAAGCTAGTTCCCCAAGTATCTCAAGGTCCCATTGCAGTGGGTGCGTGCCGACAGAAGGTATTCACTCCTTCCCCTTTGTGGAAGCTTGGTGCAAGGTGTGCAGAAGGATAAGCTTGAAGCAGGCGGAGGTCTGGTGCAGAGGAGCTGGCAGCAAGAAGACTTTGGGATATTTGGTATTTTGTGATTGGGCACTCTGTGGGATTGTGCACAGAGGTATTGGCTTGTCTTGTACTTCAAACCTTGTAATTGTCTTACTGTAATCAATCGGCAGAAGCTTCCAGGTGCATTTTCTCTTCTTATTTCTTCCCCTTTTCTCCTACAAACCCTCAAACTCCTTCTTGTCTAAGAATCCACCAACAGACTTATGGCATAAAAGATTAGGACACATCATTGTTGGCAGGTTAAAGGATATTGCAAAGAAATCATTGGTTGAAGGTTTACCACAACTACCTAAGCAAGATTTGGATTTTGTTTGTGAGGCATGTCAATTTGGAAAACAAGTACAAAGTCCTTTTTCAAAAGCAGCATTGCAAAGCAGAGGTATTTTGGACTTGATTCATACTAATATATAGGGTCCATCTCAAGAAGAGTCGATGGCAGGTAGCAAGTACTTTGTAACATTTATTGATGACTTCTCAAAGTTTACATTCATTTATTTTATGAAATACAAATCCGAATTGCTTGATATGTTCAAGAATTTTAAATCATTGGTTGAAAAAGAAAATAGATCGAAGCATAAGAAGATTGAGATCAAATGGAAGAGGTGAGTACTTTTCTAATCAGTTTCTTGCATTTTTGGAGGAAGAAGGAATAAAAAAGGAGACTACAAGCAGATACACACCTCAACAAAATGGTGTGGCCAAAAGAAGAAACAGGTCGACTTTGGAGATGGGTAGGTGTATGTTAAATGAAAAGGACTTACCACTTACTTTTTGGGCTGAAGCATGGAATATGGCAGTTTATGTGATGAACAGGTTACCACCTACTCAAAGTCATGTACAAAAAGCACCTTATGAATTGTTTTATGGATCAAAACCAAATATTTCTAATTGTAGAATTTTTGGAAGCATATGTTTTCTTCATGTTCCACAACAGTTAAGGTCAAAGTTGGATCCAAGGTCACAAAAAATGGTTTTTATTGGTATGGCAGAAGGGCAACCAGGATATAGATGTGTGAACCCAGATATGGGAGAGGTAATTGTTTCAAGAGATGTTATTTTTCATGAATATAAATCTTGGTATAAACATGAAGTGCAGGTAGATGAAGAAGAAACTAAAAGAAGTCATGAAGAAGAGCCAAGTTCTCCAAGCTCACCAGAAAGTCAGATTACACATGAAGAGATAACTCCCCCAAATCAAAAGTTGAAGAAAATTCTCGATTTGATTTCAAAGGAAATTGAGTCACAGGAAGAAGAAAGTGAAGGTTCTGCGTCAAGAAGAACTCAAGCTCGAAGGCAAGAAAAGCATGGTAGGATAAGAAGTCAATCAAGGTATCCAGTAAGAGAATGAAGGCAACCGCAAAGATTTTATCATGAAGCTTATATGGCAAAACTTCTTGAGGAGCAGGAACCAACAACTTTTAAAGAAGCATCAAAGGTAAAGAAATAGGTTAAAACAATGGATGAAGAAATGACAACTTTGTATGAGAACAATACATGGAGTTTAGTTCCAAGGCAACCTAACATGAAGGTAATCAGTAACAAATGGGTGTACAGGATAAAGAGAAATAGTGATGGTTCAATAAGTAGATATAAAGCAAGGATTGTTTGTAAAGGTTATGCATAGAGTTATGGCATCAATTATGAGGAGACATTTTCTCCTGTTGCCAAGATATCAACAATAAGGACATTAATAGGTGTTGCTGCAAGCAAGGTATGGAATCTTTATCAATTAGATATAAAAAATGCATTTCTCAATTGTGATTTAAAAGAAGATGTGTACATGGAGCAACCAGCATGTTATGAAGATCCCAAGAAGCCTACACATGCATGTAAACTCTTGAAAGCATTGTATGGTCTTAAACAGACTCCAAGGGCTTCAAATTTTAGATTGCTAAAGTTTCTTGAAAAGCAGGGATACAGGTGTTCAAATGCAGATACTTCTTTGTATGTTAAGGTTGAAAGATCATTGATTGTTTATATTTCAATTTATGTGGATGACTTGATAATAACAGGAAACAATGAAGGTGAGATAGCCAGGATCAAAGCAGATCTTGGATCTGAATTTAAAATTTCAGATTTAGGAGAACTGACATACATTCTTGGAATCGAAGTTATGAAGAAGGACGATGGTGTATATCTTCTACAAAGGAAGTATATTTCAGATTTGTTAAAGAAATATGGCATGGACTATTGTAAGAGTATCAATAATCCAATGGAACCCAATGTGAAGTACAGTGCTGAAGATGGTGAACCTTTAGAAGATCCACTTATCGACAGGTCTTTGATTGGTTCTCTTATATATGCAACTTTAACAAGGCCGGATATTACATTTAGCGTAAGTACATTGTCTCAATTCATGAACAAACCCACCGATGTACATATGCAAGCAGCTAAAAGGGTCTTAAGATATTTGAATGGTACATTAAATGAAGGTTTGGGCTATAAATATCATGAAGGTATGGATTTGAAAGCATACAATGATGCAGATTGGGCTGGAAATAAGGATGACAGAAGGAGTACAAGTGGATATATGATATTTGTAGGTAATAATTTAGTTTCATGGAGTTCTAAAAAACAGCCTATAGTAGCACTTTCAAGCACAGAAGCTGAATATAGAAGTCTTACAAATGCCACATGTGAGATTATGTGGTATTTGAAGCTTTATGAAGATATGAATCTATCTACAACACATCCACTACTGTTTGGAGACAATGTAAGTTCATTACAGCTCGCGTCTAATCCAGTGTACCATGCAAGAACAAAACACATTGAAGTGCACTATCACTACATCCGATAGAAGGTGATGAATGAAGATATTGATATTCAATATGTTGGAACTAAAGATCAATTAGCAGACATACTTAAAAAGCAGTGGATGCTCAGAAGCTCAAGCGAATCAAAGTTCTACTTGGAGTCAAAGCTTTGAATTTAGAGCTTGAGGGTGGCAATGTTACATAAGAACAAGCTCTAAAGTATTATTTTTTGGGCTTATAGAGTTTATTATTTATGATAAATAACATGTGGAGGCACTCACATCTCCAAATTTAGAGTAAAAGTAGATAAAAGTAGATAAAAGTAGATAAAAGTAAGAAGGAAAGGAGAGGTGTCTATTTTTAGACAAGGAAGGCGCTTCTGTTGATAGTCTCTCAATAAAAAAGAGTAGTTCTCTTAGTGTAGGTGTCCAAATTGAGTGATTTATGTTGCGTTGCAAAGTTTACAACTTATCCTATGTAAGTATCAGTTTTTCTTACAATTTGTAATGAAGAAAGCCTGCACAAGTAGGCGTTTTTGCAGATCTTCTTTCTTGTGTCTATCCTTTGTCTCATTAGAGACATACCTCTCTTCAAACTTTCATATCTCAGTCATTCTGAGGTCGTTTTGGGTGATTTCACTTGGAGGAGTTTCCTTAGCTCTCATACTTCCTATTATATCAAAATTTTCCATAGATATTTGAGTTTTCTTGCTGTTGTACATCAGTTTCAATTCAGACAGTTAGTCATACCTTGTTGTTGTAGGCCTCCGCATACCTTGACTTCAAACTATTCGTTTAAAAGCTATACTCCACCTTTTTTTATGTTTCTTTTGTCCAAAGCATACTAATCAGAGTCTTTTTTAAGAATATATGATTGATTTTAACAAATTGTGCTCAAAGAGTTTTTGGTGGTTATTTTGTTACAGTCACCTATTTGTGTTTTCTTGAAAGTTTGGACGAAAGTTTGATTTATGAAGTTTGGAAATATTTGTTTGATCTTTTGAAGATATTGGGAGGTCTCATCACTTTCGTTGTGTACTTTGATGTTTACAAGTTTGTAAACATAACAGTTGTGGGTGGTGTTTGGTGAAAGACTACACTACATGAGGTGCTAATTCATGCTCCTTGAGTCGAAGTCCTCATGCTAAGTTGTTCATTAAGTGATCCCAATCCACAAGGCCTAGAACATCTACATGTGGCATGAAAAATTGTTCCACATGGAGGGCTTGTTCTACTGCAAAAAGATGTAACAAGTGGGTAAGTCAGGCTAGGAATATCTCTGAGTGGTACTCCCAAAAGTCAGTAGAGAACATCTCTTCAAAGGTCTTCTTGTAGCAAGTGGGTAAGTACATGATTCAAGTGTGCCAATCAAATACAGTGTTCACAAAAGGTTTTTTGCTCATATCATATACCAAATCAAAGTTACCTTCATTAAAACTTGGGGATGAGATATACAGAGTCTTGACATTGCAAAATGTTTTAAAAACGGCAATCATGAGCTCAAAAATTTTCATACACACCTTTGTGGTTACATAAGGCACATTAGGGGAAAACGTGAAACCTACATGGGCCTTGTAAGGATCCCTAATCTTTAGGGATTAAAATTAATCATGTTTAGGATTCATGAAGAAAATAAAATCGCTAGTGGTTTTTAATATGAAAATATTATTTCTAAAGAGCTATAGTTGAGTAATCACTCGAGATGGATTTGTGGCTATTAAGAGCCCTTGGATGTTTTCCATGAATGAACAAGATTAAAAAGTTATGTTTGGCAAAAAAAAAAAAGACAAAATATACTTCTCAGTGTTCTTGGGTTCATGGCTATTGAGAGCCATTAGATGCTCTCCACGAATGGACACAATAGAATGTTTTATGTCTGGCAAATAAATGCAAAACAAAAAAATCACATCATTTATACTTGTAAGTGATGGGAGAAAGGAAGAGAGAGAGTACAAATTCATGGGCATGGAGGATCCTTGGATTTCAATCACAGATCACTATGATTCACATTTGGGTGTTTGGCAAAAAAGGAAAAAGTAGAAGTCACATCACTCATGGGAGATGGGAAAAAGAAAGAGAGAGAGGACTTAAAATGGGAGCCAAATGAACATCTTCCATTAGATGCTTTCAAATCCGATGACTAAAATTGAAAACTGCTATTGTGTGGCTAGGATTTAATAGTAGCTATTGGATCTTTTGTTGATCCAATGGACATTTTTGAGAGATTCTCAATCCTCTACAAGGAAACTATCAAGCTTTGGATAAATAGCTCCATCCAACAACAAAAGATTAAAGGCACGTTTCTCTCTTTCTTTCAAGATCAACCATTGGATCTCCTTTATATTGAATGGCCCAAACCAAGGGAAATCTAGGCCTAGCCTACTATATTGAGGCTCTAGACTGTGGCCACCACCCTCTTCTCATTGGTCCATCACTAATCACTTCTTAATCTAAAAGGCCCATGCAAGGTTCATTTTTTCCCCTAATGATGTTCTTCAATCGGGAGGTCCAATGGGGAATGTTCGACACTATGTATGCTACTGTGGGAGGACCCCAGGGTGGAGCAAAGTTGTGAAGAGATGGATAGGTATGTGCTTGAAGATGAAGAGGTGTTGCAAAATCCTTGATCTACACCAGCCAAATGAACTCCAGGAGTATATGGTGGGCCCTTTTAGCTTGCCAATGGATGTATTAGACACCCTATGTACCTTGGAAGATCACTCTCAAAAAGATAGATCAAAACAGATAAGTTGGAGTTAGCTCAGAGGTGAAAACTTGCTATTCTTGGTTCATACACCTGTCCAGTGTTTTACATAATTCTCTGAGCACAACAGCAATTAGCTCAATTCCTCTTGGGGAAGTCTAGGCAACTTAAAGAGCTAACTTTCAAGAGTAATCTCATCAAAAATAATGAACCACACACTGAGAATGAGTTTTAACAAGTGATGACATCATCCCGATTTTCACGGGCTACTACAGAAATAGACCAGTGAGCAGAAAAATCAACCTAACTCAAAATGTAGAAATCCAATGATTATGAAAATTTGTATGGTTATAGTAGACAGTAAGCTGAATCCAACAAGATTTAAATCACTGAATTTGGATAAGTAACCACGGGCTGCTATAGAAATAGACCAGTGAGCAGAAAAATCAACCTAACTCAAAATGTAGAAATCCAATTATTATGAAAATTTGTATGGTTATAGTAGACAGTAAGCTGAATCCAACAAGATTTAAATCACTGAATTTGGATAAGTAACCACTGAGAAATGGCTCTGACAAGATGAGTGAAAAAGTCGGGTACCTGACAGAGAAGTGAAGATGAACAGACCCTGTTGACTTCAAATGAACATAACTGAAGATTGCAACATCCAAATGACATGAAAATTTGTGAGCATATAGTAGACTTATAGAGCTAACTTTACCAAGTCAAAGCACTGAAAATGATGCACCAAGCTCAGAGAAAACATCTCTGCAAGCTGACTGAGAAAATTGAGAGTAATGGCAGTGAGTAGTACACTTCACAAGAACATGGAAAGATGAACTCAAATAATCATGAAAATGAAAGTATATTGCTTGTACAATACAATGACTTACTGATACATATGTGTGCCTTGTAATCACACCTTGATATGGCATAAAGCTCAGCTCTTGGAGGTCTTCACATAGGTCTCTCTAACCACGACTAAAACTGCCATCTATATATAGTTGAGTTTGGGAGGCTAACTTCCCTCAATCACTCTCCAATCAATCAATGATTGATTTGATTCTCTACCTACCACAAATCACGAATTCGTGGCTCCTCTTTCCCTTTTTGATCATGTGGACTCAACCACTTAAGATTCTCTTACTTTTACGTTAAGTAAACTCTCCAAAAAATTACAAGAGGTAGTACACAAGTGAACTTTACATAGTCTTCATTTTGAAGCTTCTTTTATGAATTTGTGGGACTCAAGCCAATACTTAGGCTTGTCATAGACTTGCTCCAACAGCTCCCCCTCAAGCCAAGTATGCTTGAGGTCTTCAATCTTCCAAGATTACCTGCAAACCAATCATAGCCTTGAATTTGCAAAGCTTTGTACCATCCAATGCTTTGGTTAGAATATCTGCACATTGTTGATGAGTGGACACATATGATATTTGAATCTCTTTGTTTAGAACCTTTTCTCGTACATAGTGATAATGAACTTCAATATGTTTAGTCCTTGCATGAAAAATAGGATTAGCAGCCAAGTGAATAGAACTCATATTGTCACCAAAAATAGTTGGAGTTCCAAACTCCAATCCAAGATCTTTGAATAATGTCTTCATCCACATAACTTCTTGAGTAGCTATGGCAAGACCTCTATATTCAGCTTCAGTAGAAGAGAGAGCAACTGTGGGTTGCTTCTTGGATGACCATGAAATAAGCTTTGAACCTGCAAAGGTAAGATAACCTGAAGTGCTCCTTCTATCTTCCTTGGAGCCAGCCCAATCTGCATCAGAAAATAGCTTCAAACCTAAATCAGATACATAAGGATAATAAAGTCCTTCATTTATGGTTCCTTTGAGATACTTGAGAATCCTTTTGGCAACATCCATATGTGGTTTCCTTTGTGTGTGCATAAATTGGCTTAGGACACTCACACTGTAACATATATCTACTCTTGTCAATGTCGCATAATTGAGACTACCCACTAGACTTTGATATGATGTGATGTCCTCTATGAGTTCACCTTCATGTGAGCTCAATTTGTGATTGACCTCCATTGGAGTACCTGCAATCTTACAATCTTGCATCTTGAATTTTGCCAACATGTCCTTAATGTACTTTCTTTGAGTGAGAAACAAACCATGATCTTTGTAGACAACTTCCAAACCTAAAAAGTAGGTAAGTGAACCCAAATCACTTATCTTGAACTCTTCTCTCATCTGATCTTTGATCTTCTTCATACCATCTGCATCATTTCCTATCAATATAATATCATCTACATATACACATAGGTAGATGACCTTGGAATTACTCTTTTTAATAAAGAGTGAAGGATCTGCCTTGCTTGGTTGAAAGCCTTTGTCCTGCAAGAATGAAACAAGCCTGAAATTCCAAGCTCTTGAAGCTTGCTTGAGACCATACAATGCTTTGTTAAGTTTACACACATAATCAGGATAAACTTGATTCTCAAAACCAGGTGGTTGTGCCATATATACCTCTTCTGTTATCCAACCATTCAAGAATGCATTCTTTACATCTAGTTGAAGTATCTTCCAATTCTAGGAAGAGGCAATACTAAGCAAAACCTTAATAGTAGGCATCTTTGCCACAGGAGAGAAGGTCTCCTCATAATCAATTCCCTGAGTTTGTGCAAAGCCTTTTGCTACAAGCCTTGCCTTATACCTGTTAATGGAACCATCAGAATTCTTCTTGACTTTATAGACCCATCTTGAGCCTATTACCTTCATGGATGAAGTCTTGGGCACCAAATCCCAAGTGTTGTTTTCCTCAAGTGCTTCAATCTCTTCCTTCATTGCATGCTTCCATTGTGTTTTTGCTTTGGCCTCTTCAAATGATGATGGCTCCTCTTGGTTTATGTCCTGTGCTATGTATGTTGGTGCATATCAAGCCTTCACACATTGGCTTGGAACATTGGAAGCTTTGGTAAACTTGGCTTGATTATCAAACTTGAAGACCACCCATAAAGCTTGAACCCTTGAAGGATATATTCACATGGAACAATGATCATAGGAACCAATGCTTAATTGGTTATTACCTTTTATCCTATGTAAAAGTCTATATGACTTTAACCACTCTTGTAAACTCACCTACTTGAGAAAGTCGTGGAAAATCTAATTGATTGAGTAGGTGATTGATTGAGGGAATATCTCAATCAACTTTTAGGTGAAAGATTCTAGGAGATTAGTTTGAATTCAAAATCATATGATCAATCAACTCTTATAAAAGATGAGGAAAAAGTCGCGGGTTGCGTGACACTCTTCCCGAGACATCTCTGAGTGAATTTCTGAGTGTGTGAGAGCTACACCATAGCCTACACCTCTGAGTACCATTGAGCATCACATTACATGCCAGTGGGAATGTACAATCATTAGATTTAATCAATATACTTACATTCATAATCTCTGTTTTCTCTGAGTGACTACCTTCAACTCTGTCAACTTCCAAGAGGCATATCTCAAGATCTACTGAACCAAATTGGATGATTCAAAGTGCATTGGATTCAGCTCAAAGTCTACTATACACCTACAAAGTTTCAAGGCCATTGGATCAACCATCACAGAGAAATCTCAGTCGGGGTGCTCACTGGTCTGTGACTGTAAGTCTCCTAAAAAATCGGGGGTACACCTTATTTTGCTAAAGTGATTTCTCTGAGTGTAGTTTATCATTTCCTTTCATTCCACTTGCAAATGGAAGCTTACTAAGCTAATAGAATATCTCTAGAAGGAATTTTGCTAATTGTAACTACACTGGTCATACTGAGCATAACACTGAGCAGGTATCAAGACCAAAATAGAAAGTTTTCAAGTCTTGTGATTTACAAAGTAGTCTGTTTTGATCAAGTCATTACTCAAACCTTTTCCAAAGTACATATAGCATATTTTGGTATCATTTGGAAGCTCAAGGAGTCTACTAAGCATATCTGGAGTCAAAGGAGGGCAGGTGTGAAGCAGGTTTTGCAGCATCAACTGATCTTCTGAGTGCATCCAACCATCACTCCCAACAATGTAGATAGAATGTTTAGTTACTAATGAGGTGTCAAACCCATACCTTTCTGGTTTTTTCTTTTCCCTCATAGATCTTCTTAGGCCATGATGTGATGATTCTGCCTCATGTCCAAGTTCCTGCAATTTTGCTTTACCTTTAGATTTCCATGCTTTGATCTTTTCCATGTGAGATTCTTCATCATCCTCTGAGGTGTCTTGTTCTTCAATCTTTGATTGTTCTCTACCAAGCTTTGGAAAATCTTCTTCAAGATCATATGGTAAATTGATCTTCCTGCATGAATCTTCATACCATGAATTGTTCTCATCAAAAACTACATCTCTGCTTACCAAGAATCCTTTGTTGGTAGGGTTGTATAACCTGTAGCCCTTTTGATTGTTGTCATATCCAATAAATACACACCTTTCTGCCTTTGGATCCATCTTGCCTCTAACCTGTGAAGGAACATGAGCAAAAGCAATACATCCAAAAATTTTACAATGATCTAAGCTTGGTCTTCTTCCATTCCAAGCCTCATATGGAGTCATCCCATCAAGGGATTTTGAAGGCAACCTGTTAATCAAGTAAGTGGCTGTAGATACAGCCTCAGCCCATAAGTAATTAGGTAAATGCTTTTCATTTAACATAGACCTTGCAGCTTCAACAATTGTCCTATTCCTCCTTTCTGCCACTCCATTTTGCTCAGGAGTGTACCTTGTAGTTACCTCTCTTTTGATTCCTCTTTCTTGAAGAAAAGAATCAAACTCATGGGAGAAGTATTCTCCCCCTCCATCTGACCTTAGCCTTTTTAGTGATTTACCTGTTTGATTCTCCACAAGAGCCAAATATCTTTTGAAACATGAAAAAACTTCATCTTTGTGTTTCATAAAGAATAGGATAGTCCATCTGCTGCAATCATCAATAAAGGAAACATAATACCTTGATCCAAATATTGAAGCTTCCTTGCTAGGTCCCCATACATCTGTATGAACCAACTCCAAGAGATCTCCATGCATATAACCTTTCTTCATGAATGGTAACCTGTGAGACTTTCCAAATTGACATGCACTACACTTATAAATCATATGTTGTTTTGACAAATTAGGAAGTCCAAGTACACTTTGGTCCCTGCAGATTTGCTTTAATGACCTTTCACCAATATGTGCTAACCTTTTGTGCCATACTTCCAATTCTGTGAGTGTCTGACTACCATAATTAAAGAGAGCAATGTTTCTAGTGTCCTGTAATTCAAATGTGAACAATCTACCTATCTTTTCACCTTTTGCAATTCTTCTGAATCCTTGACTTGGATCTTCAACAAATGCTCCTGCTTTTGTGAACTTGACTTGCAACCCTTTCTCTACTATCTGCCCAACACTTATCAAATTCTTTGTAATGGTAGGGACATAGAGTACCTTACTGAGTAGGTTGATGTTTCCATCAGGTGCTTTGACATTGCCTATTTTCTCCATAGGATGTTTTGTATCATCTCCTGTTTGTACCTCATGCTTATTCCTTGGATCTTCTAAATCTAATAGGAGTGCCACATTTCCTGCCACATGATTTGAACAACCTGAATCTATGTAGAAAACATGCTCATCAGATTTACCTTGTGGCATAGCCATGTTCATGATCAATAATGAATCCTCTTTGTTTGAGTCTTCTGTGTAGTTATTGTAGTCTCTCCTTCCTTTGTAGCCTCCTTGATAGTTTGAATGATTGTAGTTGTTGTAGTTGCCATGGTAGTTGTTGAACCTTCCTCTTGAGTAGCCATAACTTCCTCTATTGTATCCTCTGCCTCTTTGATTCCTGGAATTCCTAAAGCAATTTTCAGTTGTATGATTAGTTAATCCACAAATAGAACATGAGTTGGAGTCTTGGGATCTCCCCCTGCCTTGTCTACCTCCTCTTCCTCTACCTCTGCCATGTCTTCCTCTACCTGCATAGTTAGCTTGATATGTACCTGCTTCATCATCCACTTTCTTTGCCTTTCCTTTGTTATCTTTGGACTTGCTTTTATCAGTGTATAAAGCTGAAGATTGATTACCTTTAGAGATTTCTCCATTTTTGATAAGCTTTGCCTCTTGAGTAAGTAGTTGTCCAATGAGTGTATTGAAATCAGGTACATGCATGTCCATGTACAAATCCATAGCTGTGGTGAATGCTTCCCACTTGTCATCTGCCTTCAAGCCATTGATCACCTGCCTTACAATTTGCTCTTCATCTATTACCTCTCCAATGCTTCCCAACTGATCCGCTATGTCCTTGAGCTTTGTGACAAAATCAGTCACATTTTGTTTGGGAGCCTTCTTGAGAGTTGTGAACTCCAGCCATAGTTGATGCTTCCTAGCTTTGGTACTTGAAGAAAAGAAAGCTTCAAGTGCATCCCACACTTCCTGAGATGTCTTACAACTTCTAATGTGAGGCAACAAAAAATCTGAGATAGAGTTGAGGAGATAAGACCTTGCAAGTGCATCCTTGGAGCACCAGGTGCTCAATCTTTCTTGCTCTTCTTGTGTTGGTTGACTTTTGTTCCTGAAACTTGGCATAACTTCATCTCCAGCCACATAACCATATAAACTTCTACCTTGGAGATAAGCTTCCATCCTCAATGACCAAGCTGAGTAATTACCTCTATCCAATTTGTCAATTGATGAAGGAAATCCATCTGCCATGTTGTCCAACCTTGCTCTGATACCACTGTGAAGAGATGGATAGGTATGTGCTTGAAGATGAAGAGGTGTTGCAAAATCCTTGATCTACACCAGCCAAATGAACTCCAGGAGTATATGGTGGGCCCTTTTAGCTTGCCAATGGATGTATTAGACACCCTATGTACCTTGGAAGATCACTCTCAAAAAGATAGATCAAAACAGATAAGTTGGAGTTAGCTCAGAGGTGAAAACTTGCTATTCTTGGTTCATACACCTGTCCAGTGTTTTACATAATTCTCTGAGCACAGCAGCAATTAGCTCAATTCCTCTTGGGGAAGTCTAGAAAACTTAAAGAGCTAACTTTCAAGAGTAATCTCATAAAAATAAATGAACCACACACTGAGAATGAGTTTTAACAAGTGATGATATCATCCCGATTTTCACGGGCTGCTACAGAAATAGACTAGTGAGCAAAAATCACCCTAACTAAAAATGTAGAAATCCAATGATTATGAAAATTTGTATGGTTATATTAGACAGTAAGCTGAATCCAACAAGATTTAAATCACTGAATTTGGATAAGTAACCACTGAGAAATGGCTCTGACAAGATGAGTGAAAAAGTCGGGTACCTGACAGAGAAGTGAAGATGAACAGACCCTGTTGACTTCAAATGAATATAACTGAAGATTGCAACATCCAAATGACATGAAAATTTGTGAGCATATAGTAGACTTATAGAGCTAACTTTATCAAGTTAAAGCACTGAAAATGATGCACCAAGCACAGAGAAAACATCTCTGCAAGCTGACTGAGAAAACTGAGAGTAATGGCAGTGAGTAGTACACTTCACAAGAACATGGAAAGGTCTTCACATAGGTCTCTCTAACCACGAATAAAACTGCCATCTATTTATAGTTGAGTTTGGGAGGCTAACTTCCCTCAATCACTCTCCAATCAATCAATGATTGATTTGATTCTCTACCTACCACAAATCACGAATTCGTGGCTCCTCTTTCCCTTTTTGATCATGTGGACTCAACCACTTAAGATTCTCTTACTTTTACGTTAAGTAAACTCTCCAAAAAATTACAAGAGGTAGTTCACAAGTGAACTTTACATAGTCTTCATTTTGAAGCTTCTTTTATGAATTTGTGGGACTCAAGCCAATACTTAGGCTTGTCATAGACTTGCTCCAACAAAAGTATGGGTAGTTTAATTAGTCTAAGAATCTAGGACTTTTTGTGACTTTTGCTGAAAATGTTGGCCAAGGGTTTCTGCGAAGCATTGGACTGTAACATGGATTATACTTTATGAGCAATGGTGTAGTTGACCATGTTCTCAACATCTCTAGATATGTTTTAAGCAAGTGTGCTTGCCAATTTGGTTGGAATATTGTGCCTTGTTGAGCCCTCCATGGGATGTTTCCTAGTTATGGCTAGCCTTCATGGAGTGCCTTGGTACCCAAATGGAGAGTACATATTGTGAAAGGAATCTTTGATGTGCTCCTTGAGGTTATAGTGAATTCCTCTATTGCTTCTTTCACATTGATTGTGCCAACAAGGGAGAAAGTGAGCATTCACCCTTGCGTACCTAGATTTGCTTCTCCATGGATTGCTTTGCCTTGAGATGCAATCTATCTTTGGGATTCCATGGTCCTTGTAAGGTGCTTATCAATTCTTTCTTGATAGAACTACTGAGATCGTTCTTTAGACAAGAAGTGAGTTCTATCCTCTCTCATGCTTGTGCTTCAACTATCAAATCCTTCTTCTTCATATAGTTTTGAACAAGAAGAAAATCTTCTTCTTCATGATTAACCCTATAAGAACTAGGACTT
Organism: Ceratopteris richardii; assembly: GCA_020310875.1. Lineage (NCBI taxonomy): Eukaryota > Viridiplantae > Streptophyta > Polypodiopsida > Polypodiales > Pteridaceae > Ceratopteris > Ceratopteris richardii. Next base: position 177,556,313 of record CM035415.1, on the reverse strand, counting down.
TGTGTCATGCCTAGATCATTGATTGTGAAACTTCCTAGTTCAATCATGACATGCTATTCATTTACCCAAACTTGAAGAAGTCCACTCCTTAGGTTTAAGTTGACTACATTATCACAGATCTAATCTTGACCAAGGCCTTCATCATGGCAAACTAACACTTTTATTGTCATATGGACATCTTGAATAGAGATGGGAACCTCCACCTTGCCCATGCAAGGGGTTTCCACACATAATCCTACAAGTTAAGCTTCAATAGAAGTGATGAACATGTCGATCTCCTGACAACAAGAATCTTATAGCACTAATGGCTGTCCCTGAGTCAATCAAAGACTTGATTGCCTTCACAGTCATGTCCTATCCTAATTCTATTGTTATAAATGGATGTCTATCTTTGATGCAATGAGAGGGAACATTCTTGGTCTGGAACATAGCCATGTGAGGCCTGGGGGCTTCATAATTAATGTGTTTGGGTTTATCTATGCCTTGTCTTCTCAACTTCATATGTCTAATACATTATAAGGCATGTGCTTGGGCTTCTTCATGGATTTTCTCTCCTTCTTTGCACTTCTTTGTTATATTAAGCCGATCTAGCATCTCTTTTGTTAAAGGCTCTTGATAAAGATTTACTCTATAAGCATTAATATAACTTGGTAAGACCTCACCTTTTATAGTATCTAGTTGGACCGCTCCACTTTTTGATATCCTATTGATGATCATTGGCCCTAAGCCATGCTTCTCCAATTTTGAGCATGTTGTTTCAATGTATACACCAAGACTAGGTCTCCCCCTTTCAATCCCTTGTCTTTTACATGTGCATCAAAATATACTTTTTGCCTCTTCTTTGGAGCATATATTCCTACAAATGCTCTCAATCTAGTTTCACCTAATTGTTATAAGTCAAAGATCCTGGATAATATCTCATGGCTAGTCCATTGATGCGCTTGTGCCACCTTCATTGTAGGTATAAAAAGTTCTAATGGAAGTACTACATTCTCATCAAACAACATCTAAAAAGGAGTCACATTTAGTACCATTTTCTAGGCAACTCGATATGCCCAAACAACGATGTAGTTGTTTGTCCCAATCAGAATGTTTTTACTAACAAGCTTAGTCAACACAATGCACAATATCTTGTTCGTGCTTTCAGCTTGTTTGTTGACTTGTGGATGGTATGGGGTGGAATTCTTATGAATGACCATGAATTCTTGTAACAAGTACTCAATGCCTTCGTTCAAGAAGTGGGTACACCACGGTCACTTGCCAACTCTATCAATAATCCATATCTTGTGAATATGTTTTCAAATAAAAATTTTGATGTTGTTTCACATCATTCTTCTTATTTTCTTCCATTTGGTCAAATAATTTGTTGTGATAATGATATACTTAGCATGTGAGCTCTTGGTCGGGGGATTAATAGGACCTACAAAGTCTATTCCCCACTTAGAGAATGCATGTCCTCTTATCATGGGGCTCAAAGACATTTCATCCTTACATATTGGATATTGCATTCTCTAGCATATTCTTCACTACTTTACATATGTATTGGAATCCATGTGAAGGGTTGACCACCAAAGACCTGCAAATAGAATTTCTTTGATTACTTGATCAAGAATTGCTTTGACCACACAATCAAGTCCAAAGTTTCCTCTCTCCACACCTTGGTGTGTAGTTTCTAAGATCTTTAGATATTCACTTTCATGGATACATAGTCTTTAGTACTTATCATGCCCACACCTATATAGATTATCTCCAGTAAGCATATAGTCTTGAGCCTCTTGCTCTAGACTTCTTCTTCTCGCTAAAGTCATTTCTTGAGGTAATGTTTTCATCCTCAAAAATTTTCACTAAGGGACTACTCCAATCCGGTATCAAAGACACTTGATACAAAGTAGCATGCTCCATAGGGGGTTTGTTAATACAAATTGGAAAATCCTTACACATCCTATAGACAAATGTTTCCATAGTTGGCCAAAATATGCCTAATCTCTTTAGAGTCTGTAGAGTTTAGTGTTTTGAATGGTGTTGCTCTAATGCACCTACATCTGCTAGTTGCATCCATTTAGCATGCTCTTCTTCGTCCATATAACAAGCTAAACTTCCTTGAACAATATGCTTGTATATACTTCCTACCATTATATGATACTTTTGACATTCAACAATTTCTTTATCCTTTGTTATCATTATGGGATGTTTGGGTCCAAAAGTGAGAATAGGCACAATAACTTTGGCCCAATTAGGTATTATTTCCAAGTTGAATAAGTAAGCATTAGGAAGTTCATCTGATATTCCTTGTTGTCATTCTCTTGAAGTTAGTCTAGAAAGGTGATATGCCTGAAGGTGAGCCTTGGCTTTCTTGACAACCACTTCAAAATCATATTCCATTAAACCATCTTACTAATTTTCTTGTGTTGCAAGGTTTGTTCACTAGGTATACCAGAGCCTCGTGATCCATAAAAAAATTAAACTTATTTGCAAGAAAATAATGCCTAAACTTCTTGACTGCATATACCATGCCTAATCCTTTCCTTTTTGAAGTTGTGTAATTTCTTTCTATTGCATTCAGCTTTCTACTTGCATAAGTAATGGGA
>CM035415.1:177468725-177548725 GCA_020310875.1 Ceratopteris richardii | reverse complement strand
AAGCAGTGATGTATTCCGTATGTTGGCTGTTGAGGATAAGTTGGATGGTACCAACTACCCATTATGGGCTTATATGATGCGACATGTATTGGTTGCAAAAGGACTATGGAACATTGTGCAGGGTGTTGAAAGACGTCCTATTACACCTGTAACAACAGGTACTGCAAATATAGGTGCTGGAGCTGATGAAGATGGTGTCGAACATAATATTCCGCAGATTCCTGTTCGTGCTGCTGTTTCTATTGCACCTACTGCAGAGCAGATTCGTTGGGATGGCAGAGATGCCCAGGCACATGCATTGATAGCTTTGTCTGTCAATCATGCCATTATTCCTCATATTCGCTCTTGCAGAATAGCTAGGGATGCTTGGGATACACTTACCACATTGTACCAAGCTAGGAATGAGGCTCGTGTTGCTTACCTCCGAAAACAGTTGGAAAGTGAGCACATGAATGAAGGTGACTCTATGGAAAATTTCCTAACGAAGATCAAAGATTTGAAGGAATAGTTGATTTCTGTTGATGAGGTTATACCAGATAGCTCACTTGTGCAGACCGTTCTGAATGGTCTTCCTGATTCATATCAGACTTTTGCTTCTACTCTTCGGTTGATGATGAAAGGTAATCCGAATGCCTTATCATTTGAGGAGTTAGTCTCTGTTCTGTTGCAGGAAGATCGGTCCAGGCAGAACACGTCCATTATGCGAGTCGAAGATCAAGCTTTCCTGACTAGTCAGAAGGGCAAAGGAAAATGGAGCTCTTCAACTAGTAAGTGGAAATCTGCTAATTCTGCATATTTGAAGAAGGAAGATAAAGATGAGAAGAAATCGGAAAAGCAGAAATTGTTTTGTAAGTACTGTAAAGGGAATGATCATATCATAAAGAAGTGTCCAAAACTGGCTGCTAAAGAGGCAAAGAAGAAAGAGGCTGGAATGGTTGTTGTAGAGGCCTCTACACCAAAAACAGAGTCTGCAAATCTTGTGCAGGAAGAAGAATGGGTGTTTACTACTGTCTGCAGTTTTGACCCATCTTCTCATGAGCAGTGCATGTCTGTAGTAGACTCAAATGTTTGGTATTTTGACAGTGGGGCGACCAAACATATTACCTCGCAGCGCAGTTTCTTCTCTTCACTCGAGCCTGCCCCTACAGGGAATACTGTTACATGTGCCAACAACTCCTCTTATCCTGTTATGGGAGTTGGTAAGATCATTTTGACTACTGCTGATGGTAGTTCTTTCACTTTGTCAGATGCTTTATTTGTGCCAGGGATAAAAAAGAACCTGTTATCAGTTTCTGCATTAGCCAAGATTGGCTTGGTTGTGAAATTTGTTGATGACACGTGTACAATTCATGATCTATCAAATGGCGATGTGATTATTGCTTCTGGCATTTTATGTCGTGGGCTCTATAAGCTCATAGACTATGAAAGATCTGTGAATGATTTGGCATGTGCAGTTCATGATTCTCAGGCTATGTCAGATGCAAAGCTTTGGTGTGCACGCTTTGGTCATCTGAATTTTGCTAGTTTGCTACGCCTACAGAAATCTGAAATGGTGTCCTCTTTGCCCAAACTTGAGGCACCTGGAAAACATGTTTGTGAGGGCTGTATTTTGGGCAAAATGCAGCGTTCCTCCTTTCCAAAAGATGGTTTAGTTCGGGCTACGCAGAAATTGAAGCTTGTACATAGTGATGTCTGTGGTCCTATGCAGACACCCTCTTTTGGAAATTACCTTTACTTCGTGACTTTCATTGATGATTTTTCGAGGCATGCATGGGTATATCCACTCAAAGCAAAGTCCAAAGTGTTTATATGCTTCAAACAGTTTTTGGTTTTGGCTGAAAATATGTCAGCATGTAAAATAGGCACCCTCCGTTCTGATCGAGGGGGGGAATATATGTCTTCTGATTTTAATGCATTTCTGGCTGAACGTGGGATAAAACACCAGTGTACAGTGCCGTATACACCTCAACAGAATGGAGTTGCTGAACGAAAGAACAGGTCACTCATGGAGATGGCGAGGTGCATGGTCAAGAGTCAGACTTTACCTCACAGTTTCTCGCTTGAGTTTGTCATGTGTGCAGCATATGTACTTAACAGGTGTCCCACTAAAGCGCTGCAGTCTATCACTCCATATGAGGCTTGGCATGACCGCAAGCCATCTGTTGCTCATCTGCGTGTTTTTGGTTGTTTGGCATATGCACTAGTGCCTAAACAACATCGCAGAAAATTGGATGATAAGGCAGTAAAATGTATTTTTGTTGGGTACAGTTCTGAAAGTAAAGGCTATCGTCTATATCATCCATAGACTAAACGCATTCTGGTTAGCCGTGATGTTGTCTTTGTGGAAGATGCTATTCAGCCATTGCTTTCATGTACTAAGGAGACATCTGTTAGCTCCAAAGACATGTATGATACTTTGATGCCTCTTTTTACAGGTGGACAATCTAGTGCTGGTCCTAATGAGGCAACTTCTCAGCCTTTGCAGGTTTCATATGATGATGCAGATCATTCTATTTCTGATGCAGATTTACATGATGCACTTGTTGATGAGAGAGCTGATATTGAGCAGGCAAAAACTATGCCAAAATGGCTGGTGCAGACTTTGCGTGATAGCAAATTAGATGCACCTTTGTCATATCGTACTCGTTTAGGCTCTCATAGTGCCTCCTTTGCATCAGATTGCTATGCTATGGCTGTGTCTAGTCTCTGTGATGAGAATGAACCTATTTCTTTTGATGAAGCACAAAATTCAGAAAATTGGATGGCTGCTATGCAATCTGAATATGATGCTATAATGAAGAATGGTACATGGTCTTTATGTGACTTGTCTCCTGGCAAGAAGGCCATTGGCACTAAGTGGGTATACAAGCTGAAGCGTAAACCTGATGGTACAGTTGACAGGTATAAGGCTAGGCTTGTTGCAAAGGGTTATGCGCAGGAAAGAGGCATTGATTTTGATGAGACCTTTGCACCTACATGCCGTATGACTATTGTTCGGAGCATTTGTGCACTTGCAGCCCATCATGGTTGGAATGTACATCAGTTGGACATTAAAACAACATTTCTGAATGGTGACTTGCATGAAGAAGTGTATGTTTTTCAGCCCCGTGGCTTTGTGCAAAAAGGGCATGAAAACCAGGTGTGCCGGTTAAAGAAGGCATTATATGGTTTAACGCAAGCACCACGTGCTTGGTATGAGAAGATACATGCCTATCTGGTTGCACATGGTTTTGAGAACAGTCCAACTGAAAGCACCTTATATGTTAAGCGTGCTAATGATGTGCTTTTGATCATTGTTGTCTATGTTGATGACATGCTGCTCACTGGTCCTATTGAGAAGCATATTGCTGATTTCAAGGCTGATTTGCATGCCTCATTTGAGATGTCTGATTTGGGGCATTTGCATCACTATTTGGGCATTCAGTTTATGTAAGTTGATGGTGGAATGGCTTTGTGTCAAATGAAATATATTGACACATTATTGTAGCGTTTTGGCCTTGAAGACTGTAAGCCTATTGCCACTCCTATGAAGACAGGTTTATGATTGAGTCTTCATGATGCTGGAGATGCATTTGATGCTGTTCTCTATCAGCAGGCTATTGGATGCTTGATTTACTTATGCATTACTCGGCCAGATATTCAGTTTGTTGTCTCACAGATGAGCAGGTTTATGCATTGCCCAGGAGTCACGCATTGGAAGGCGGTTAAGCGCACCTTTTGCTACTTGAGTGGTACTCGACTACTTGGGTTGTTTTATCCCAAGAGGGGATCACTACCGCCAGATTTGCATGCTTTTTCTGACTCAGATTGGGCTGGTTGCTATGACACTCGTGTGTCCACCAGTGGTTTTTGCTTCATGCTTGGTAGCTCATGTATATCTTGGTTGAGCAAGAAGCAGCCTACTGTGGCCACTTCCAGTTGTGAGGCTGAGTATAGGGCAACTTTCATAGTGACTGTTGAGTGTGTGTGACTCAGACGCCTTATGACTGATTTGGGTGTTGGCCAGTCTTCTGCCACCACCATCTTCACTGACAGTCAGAGCGCATTGGCAGTTGCGAGGAACCCTGTGTTCCATGCTCGCACTAAGCACATTGAGGTGCATTATCACTATGTCAGGGAGAGGTTCTCTGCTGGGAAGATCAGCTTGGCATATGTGCCCACGCAGGAGAACATTGCAGAACTTTTCACGAAGGCTTTGCCTAGGGAGAAGTTTGAAGCTTTCCGCAAAGCTTTGGGCTTACTTCCTTTTGTGGAGTGATTTCCACATAGCTTGGCACTTCCTTATACATGAGTGCCAGCTCCTTGTTCACCGCATCACTCCCAGGGGGGATTTGTTGATATATTTAGGTAGTGATGTGTGTGAACACACTAGGATCGTCGAGGCACTTTTTTCCCTCTTTAGAAGGTTTTTTTCCCCCGGCTTGTATATACGCCTATTGCCCTAATGGGCTACTTATCTTTGTACATTCTCTAGTAATACATTCAGTATTGTGTGTTTGTGCTCCAAGCTTCTTCTTCTTCCTTGTGCTGTTCGCGTGCTTTCGCAGACATCTATCTCCAACACATAGCTGGAAAGTTACACTTAACAGAGGACATTCACTTACTACATGACCTTGCTTGCTGCACATGGTACACCATAGTCCACTTTTGATGCCATCCCCTTTGAGTTCCTACAACTCCTTTCGAAGCTGAGCCAATTCTTCTGCTTGGGCTTCCTCTTCCTTTTGTAGCTTCAATGCTTCAATTTCCCTCCTCAATTGAGTCACAACATTCTCCTCCTCTTTATAGGGCTTATTCCTTTTTAAGCCCTCCAGCTCTTTCCTTAGATGGATTATTTGATCCTCCATTTTTGTAGAATAGGGTAGTTGAGAAGAACTTGCTCCATATTTTTGCCTTATTTGTTCCAGTCGTGTAGCCTGTATTGATGAATTCTTCTATGGAGGTTGTTGGCAACACTAATTCTTTGATTTTACATTGTGTAGTCACCGGAAGTGGTTTAGCTAACCATTTCTTAATAAAGAAATCATGTGGAGGATCTGACAACTTAGCCATTAATGCCTTGGCCCTAGTTACAAACTCTAGAAATGTTTCACCAAGACCTAGTCTCAAGTTTTCTAACTCCTCTATGATTATTTCTGTAGTATTCCCATGTTGGAATTGAGTTTTGAAGGCATCTTTCATTAAATCCCAAGTCGTCAAATGGTTTTCAGCAAACTGGCTGAACCATTTATCTGGTAACCCTTCTAATGTGGCCAGAAAGAGTATCAAAAAGGCATCCTCTCTTCCCATCAAACCTCTTGTTTTTCATAATGCTAAGAATCTCCTAATATGTTCGTTTGGATCTTCTTGAGCTAAGCCTTTGAAAGAAGAAAATTTTATATTTAATCTGGAAAGTAGAGTTTCCAAATCTACCTGACTTGCCATGTTCTTTGCGGATGATGTTGATGACAATGGACTAGAGGATCTTCTAACAACCTTCCTTCTTGTTGCTTTGCAAGTGACCCTCAATGTTTGAGACCGGGTTGCGGTCATGGGCTGTTCATAATCCTCTAGGCTAAGAGAATTAATAAGAAAATTTACCTCTTAACCCAATGAAGTAGTATTGTAGTACTGTCGGCACTTGAACTCTTCTACACTTTGCACTTTGCTTCTCCTATGCTCAAATCTCCTTGGAATCCCACCGTGCATGCCAAATTTTGTTGGAGGATTCTTGTGCAAAAGGGATTTGAGTGTTTGTAGGAGAAAAAGGAAAGATAAGAAGAAAGATATACATTGAGAGCCTCTGTCGATTGATTATAAGAAGACAAATACAATGGTAATGCACAACAATCCAATGCTTTGTGTAAAAAATCCCATAGAGTGCACAATCACAAAGTACAAAATACCCAAGGTGCTTGTTGCTGCCAGCCTTCTCTGCACCAAACCTCCACCTTTTCCAAGCTTGCATTTGTGCACACCTTGCACTCAAGCTTACAATAGGGGAAGGGATGGACACCTTCTGTCAGCATGTGCATAGTTTCAATGGGACCTTAGGATCCTTGGGTGTATAGCTTAGCCCTTCTCTGCACTCTTCTAAGTCCTCTTCATGCACACCTTGCACTTCACTTCTTTGCATCGCACACTCCCTGTATGTCTCTTGCACTTCTCTCTCTTGTTTAGCTTACACTATGCTCACCTTGCTTAGTCCTCCAAGAATAATGCCTTGTCTTGATTTGAGTGTTGATTCACATATGCTCCTAACTGCTAGAGTATCTTGGTGCTCCCTTTGATGTCCCAAGGTTGTCTCCAAAAGTGGGTAGCCAATGAATCCCTATTTTGTCATGTAGTGACTTTAGACTAAAACAAAATTTTAAATTGGGGGGCCATACTTTCACTTCTACGTACGCTATCGCTTCACATACCTTCACATTTTGCCTTTTGATTCTTCAAATGTGCACCTAAGAGAGGGTTCACCTGAACCTTCCAAACACTTTAAAACCACTTTGAACCTTAGAGGAATTATAGAAATACACTATGCAACCTACAACCAACTTTCTGCAATTATACCCTTTGTGAACAATTATTTGTGCACTACCTCTGCACCTTGAAACCTGAACTTTGAACACTTTGACTTCACCCATGTTGACTTTGACCTTGAATATGTTGGCTTTGATCGCTTTGACTTTGACTGTGGTTGACCAATGTGACTTTTATGGGCTCAACAAATACTACAACTTTTTTGGTCTTCTCTTTATTGTCATAGGCTTCTCCTGCAAGTGCTTCTCTTTTAGACATTCTTATCATGATCTTTCTATCTTCTATCTCGGACTTCTTGAAGTTCTCTAGCACTTCAAAAAATTCTTCTTATTTTGCATGCATAGTGATGTTGATATATTTAGGTACTTATGTGTGTGAACATAGTAGGACTGTTGGGGCACTTTTTTCCCTCTTTAGGAGGATTTTTTCCCCCGGCTTGTATATACACCTATAACACTAATGGGTTACTTATATTTGTATATTCTAGTGGTAATACATTCAGTATTGTGTGTTGTGCTCCAAGCTTCTTCTTCTTCCTTGTGTTGTTCGTGTGCTTGCGCAGACATCTAACTCCAACAATTGGTATTAGAGCAGGTTGCTGCTTCATCTGGGGTGTCGTCTACACCTCTTTGGTCGTAGTCTCAGAATTGCACAAAATTTGGTGAGCATACTTAGGGTGTTCTAAAATAGCTTAGTTGTGTGGTGCCGAAATTGTGATCTAATCTTGTTTCGGCCTCCGAATGCACTATCGTAGTGCTTCTATAGGCTATTTTGTTTTTTGTGCCAAAGATATATATAGGTTTTGATTCGCGAGTATAAGCATCTCTAAGTTTGCTACAGGTTTAGCAGAACTCGTCAAGGTATTTGTGTTCAACTTTTTCACATACAATCATTTTTTTGCATCAGGGTATTTTAGTCAGTGGCCATGGCTGAAAGCAATGATGTATTTTGTATGTTGGCTATTGAGGACAAGTTGGATGGTACGAATTACCCATTGTGGGCTTTATATGATGCATCATTTATTGGTCACAAAAGGACTATGGAATATTGTGTAGGGAGTTGAAAGATATCCTCTTACGCCTACGAATACAAGTACTAGAGCTGATGGAGATGTGTCGAAGATGGTGAAATTCTATAGATTTCTGTTCGTGCTTTGGTTTCTGTTGCACCTACAATAGAGCAAATTTTTTGGGACGACAGAGATGCTCAGGCACATGCATTGATAGCTTTGTCTATCAAACATGCCATTATTCCTCACATTCGCTCTTGCAGAATAGCTAAGGATGCTTGGGATACACTTATCACATTGTACCAGGCTAGGAATGAGGCTCATGTTGTTTACCTTCAAAAATAGTTGATTTCTAGTGATGAAGTCCTTCTTGACAGTTCACTTGTGCAGAGTGTTCAAAATGGTCTTCCCGACTCATATCAGAGTTTTGCTTCTACTCTTCATTTGATGATGAAAGGCAATCCAAATGCCTTAACATTTGAAGAGTTAGTTTCTATTCTGTTGCAGGAAGATCAGTCTAGGTAGCACAAGTCTATTATGCGTGTTGTAGATCAAGCTTCCCTCGCTAGTTAGAAGGGCAAAGGAAAATGGAGCTCTTCTACTAGTAAGCAAAAATCTGCTAATTCTACACAATCGAGGTGGGAAGACAAAGATGAGAAGAAATTAAAAAAATAGAAATTGTTTTGTAAATATTGTAAAGCAAATGATCATGTCATTAAGAGTTGGCTTCTAAAAAAGCAAAGAAGAAAGAGGTCAGAATGGTTGTTGCAGATGCCTCTACACTGAAAATAGAGTCTGCTAATCTTCTATAGGATGAAGAATGAATGTTTACTACTGTTTGCAATTTTGACCCATCTTCTCATGAGGAGTGCATGTCTGCAGTAGGCTCAGATGTTTGGTACTTTGATAGTGGGGTGACCAAACATATTACCTCACAACACAGTTTCTTCTCTTCACTCGAGCTTGCCCCTACAGGGAATACTCTTACATGTGCCAACAACTCCTCTTATCCTGCTACGGGAGTTGGTAAGATCATTCTGAATACTATTGATGGTAATTCTTTTACATTGTCAGATGCTTTATTCGTGCCATGGATCAAGAAGAATCTATTATCAGTTTCGGCCTTAGCCAAGATTGGTCTGGTTGTGAATTTTTTTGATGACAGATGTACAGTTCATGATCCATCAAATGGCAATGTGATTATTGCTTCTAACATTTTATCTCGTGGGATGTATAAGCTCATAGATTATGAAAAATCAGTGAATGATTTAGCATGTGCAGTACATGATTCTCAGGCTATGTCAGATGCAAAGCTTTGGCGTGCATGCTTTGGTCATCTGAATTTTTCTACTTTGTTATGCCTGCAAAAATCTGAAATGGTATCCTCTTTCCCCAAACTTGAGGCACTTGGTAAACATGTAAAAGCTATATTTTGGGCAAAATGCACTGTTCCTCCTTTCCAAAGGATGGTTCAGTTCGAGCTACTCAGAAATGTAGCTTGTTCACAGTGATGTCTGTGGTCCTATGGAGACACCCTCTTTTGGAAACTATCTTTACTTCGTGACTTTCATTGATGATTTTTCTAGGCATGCATGGGTATATCCATTGAAAGAAAAGTCCGAAGTGTTCATGTGCTTCAAACAATTTTTGGTTTTGACTGAAAATCGATCAACATGTAAAATGGGCACCCTCCATTCTGATCGAGGGGGGGAATATATGTCTTCTGAATTTAATGCATTTATGGCTAAATGTGGGATAAAACATTAGTGTACAATGCCGTATACACCTCAAGAGAATGGAGTTGATGAATGAAAGAATAGGTCACTCATGGAGATGGCGAGGTGTATGGTCAAGAGTCAGGCTTTACCACACAGTTTCTGGCTTGAGGTTGTTATGTGTGCAACATATGTACTTAACAGGTGTCCCACTAAAGCGCTATAGTCTATCACTCTATATGAGGCTTGGCATGGTCACAAGCCATGTGTTTCTCATCTGTATGTTTTTGGTTGTTTGGCATATGCATTAGTGCCTAAACAACATTGCAGAAAATTGGATGATAAAGTAGTAAAATGTATTTTTGTTGGGTATAGTTCTGAAAGTAAAGGCTATAGTTTGTATCAATCACAGACTAAACACATTTTGGTTAGCCATGATGTTGTCTTTGTGGAAGATGCTATTCACCCATTACTTTCATGTACTAAGGAGACATCTCTTAGCTCCAAAGACGTGTATGATACTTTGTTGCCTCTTTTTATAGGTGGATAGTCTAGTGTTGGTCCTAATGAGGCAACTTCTCAACCTTTGCAGGTTTCATGTGATGATGCAGATCATTCCATTTCTGACACAAATTTACATGATGCACTTGTTAATGAAAGAGCTGATATTCAGGAGACAAAAACTATGCCAAAATGTCTGGCAAAAACTTTGCATTACAACAAATTAGATGCACGTTTGTCATATCATACTCATTCAGGCTCCATTAGTGCCTCTTTTGCATCAGTTTGCTACCCTATGGTTGCATCTAGTCTCTACGATGAGAATGAGCTTGTTTCATTTGATGAAAAGCATAAAATTCAAAAAATTGGATGGCTGCTATGCAATCTGAATATGATGCTATAATGAAGAATGGTACCTGGTCTTTATGTGACTTGCCTCTAGGAAGACGGCCATTGGTACTAAGTGGGTACACAAGCTGAAGTGTAAGCCTGATGGAACAGTTGACAGGTATAAGGCCAGGCTTATTGCAAAGGGTTATGCATAGGAAAGAGGCATTGATTTTGATGAGACCTTTGCTCCTACTTGCCGAATGACTACTGTTCATAGCATATGTGCACTTGTAGCTCATCATGTTTGGAATGTACATTATTTGGACATTAAAACAACATTTCTGAATGGTGACTTGCATGAAGAAGTGTATGCTTTTTAGCCCCATGGCTTTGTGCAAAAAGGGCATGAAAACCAGGTGTGCAAGTAAAGAAGACATTATATGGTTTAACGCGAGCACCACATGCTTGGTATGAAAAGATACATGCCTATCTTATTGCACATGGTTTTGAGAACAGTCCAACTGAAAGCACCTTATATGTTAAGTGTGCTAATGATGTACTTCTGATCATTGTTGTGTATGTTGATGACATGCTGCTCATTGGTCCTCATGAGAAGCATATTGTTGATTTTAAGGCTGATTTTCATGCCTCAGTTGAGATGTCTGATTTGGGGCATTTGCATCATTATTTGGGCATTCAATTTATGCATGTTTATGGTGGAATGGCTTTGTGTCAAAGGAAATATATTGACACATTATTGCAGCATTTTAGCCTTAAAGACTATAAACCTATTGCCACTCCTATAGAGGCATGTTTACGATTGAGTCTTCATAATGTTGGAGATGCATTTGATGTTGTTCTCTATTAGTAGGTTGTTGGATGCTTGAGTTACTTATGCATTACTCGGCCAGATATTCAATTTGCTATCTCACAGATGAGTAGGTTTATGCATTGTCGAGGAGTCAAGCATTGGCACACGGTTAAGTGCATCTTTTGCTACTTGAGTGGTACCTAGCTACTTGGATTGTTTTATCCCAAGGGGGATCACTACCACCAGATTTATATGGCTTTTTTTACTATGATTGGGTTGGTTGCTATGACACTCATGCATCCACTAGTGGTTTTTGCTTCATGCTTGGTAGCTTATGCATATTTTGGCAAAGCAAGAAGTAGCCTACTATGGCCACTTCCAGTTTTGAAGCTGAGTATAGGGCAGCTTTCAATGCAACTATTGAGTGTGTGTGGCTCAGATGCCTTATGGCTGATTTGGGTGTTGGTTAGTCTTTTGCCACCACCATCTTCACTGACAGTCAAAGTGCATTGGCAGTTGCGAGGAACCCTGTGTTCCATACCTTTTCACAAAGGCTCTTCCTCAAGAGAAGTTTGAAGCTTTTCACAAAGCTTTGGGCTTACTTCCTTTTGTGGATTGATTCCACATAGCTTGGCACTTCCTTATACATGAGTGCTAGCTCCTTATTCACCGCATCACTCCTAGGGGGGATTTGTTGATATATTTGTGTAATGATGTGTGTGAACACACTAGGACCATCGAGGCACTTTTTTCCCTCTTTAAGAGGTTTTTTACCCCCGGATTGTATATATGCCTATAACCCTAACGGGTTACTTATCTTTGTACATTGTAGTGGTAATACATTCAGTATTGTGTGTTGTGCTTCAAGCTTCTTCTTCTTCTTCCTTGTGTTGTTCGCGTGCTTCCGCAGATATCTAACTTCAACCCGTGACTAGTTTCCTTCCTTTCTTTTAATAACTTTTATCATCTTCTATCATAGTCAACCTGTTTTCTCGTTTATACTTTTCTTGTTATTGAGTCTTAACATCTCTTAGTTAAACATAATCTTCTTGTGAGGCACAAAAATGTTCCATGATGATGGCTTCCTCATCCTCATCACTAAGTTCCTTGAGTGTTGTTCTATTAGGCTCACATTCCTCTATAGTCGAGTCAAACATGAGTGGTTCTATGGTGAAAATTGAAATTTCATAACCATCTTCATTACAATGGCGGGTCCATTGTTCCTCATTGACAATGATGTCCATCATGGCTAGAATTTGTGCCCAACTATAGGGTTCAAATTCTTCATCTGGAAACATCATAGGTGCATATACTGGGTCTTGAACTGATCTAGGGTTCTCATTAGCACCTATACTTTTGGAATTTAACCTTTTCTCTTCTTCGAATGCAACTTTACACATCCATAAATTAGCGTCTTCATGCACCCATGAGGATCCTGATCCTATGGAGTTGTCACCCCTAAATGTTTTAAGTACAAGGAATTGGTTCTCTAATCCTACACTATATAGAACTTTCTCATGAAGCGTCTTCCTAAAATCATCTCATAGATGTGATTCTTACCAAAGTCACATATGGAAAATGTATGTTCAAACTCTACACCATAAGTAGTGAGAGTTATCCCTTTTAATAGCCGTAAAGGTTTTTTAATATATCTATTTGCCATTTGCAACTTCATTCCCATCATCCTTAGTGCCGACTTGCCCCATCGCTTCCATAGAGAAGTGGTAGCAATAGAAACTCCATGTCCTGAATCTAGAATAGCTTTTGCTGCATAGCCTTGCTAAGTGATAAGAAGATACGTGTTTCCTTCCTCTCCTTCGCTCATATCTCCTATCTTATCCAAGGGTATCTCTAGCATTGTTTTATGTGACCCTACCTAAGGTTGTGGCTTAGATATCTTTTGGCATTTGGCTAGCTATATGCTTCCATAAATCAGGTTTAAGTTTTAGTAGCTCCTCTAAAGTGAGGTGCCACTCCACTTTAGTGTCCTTCACTACTTCCGTGTTCCTTTGATTCTTCATTCCTTACCATAACTATGGGGGCTCTCATGTGAATAGACCTTGACTCCCATGAGCCGGTGAAGTGAGGTAATTCTTGGAAGGAATTGGATTAAAAGTCTAGTTGCTCACTTGACTGCATGTCTTCTTTCTCTCCATAGATAGATGGAATGTTTTGAGGGAAGTGATTATGCTGATCGTCCACCATCTCAATAGGAGGAGGGTTCTTGCCCTCCTTGGCCCATTTCTCCTCTTGAATCTCTCTTAAAAACTCCTAGGCATAATGACTCATCAAGGGAGAAAATCCATTGTTCATAGAATTATGAACATAAGCTTCCTTAGGAGTTAAGCTTATTCTTTCACTTCCGCTACTCTAAGCCTTTGGTGTAGCCAATATCCTAGGTTTAGCTATCAACCGCTCTAATCTCTCCAACAATCCTTAAAAATGAAGATGTGGCTTCATTGAATTGGTCCGATTGAAAAGATAGCTTGCCTCAAACATAACCTGAGCTAGTTCCAACATTTTCATGCAAAGCTTGGTCCTTTCCCTTTCTAAGTCCACTTTGGGATAATACTTATCTAACTCTACCACATTCAGCCCTTCTTGAACTTGATCCTGATAAGCCTTGAACATCATGTCCAAGTCTTCAAGAGTGATAAAAGAAAGTGTCTATGCATGGTCTTAAAATGAGACCCTACAAACATGCAGACTTTCAAAATGCGGACTAAAATAATGGTGCAAAAAAATTGTTTGAGGAAATTTCTCAATGCTAAGGTGATGGTGAGGCTTTCTTCCATGCAATCCACTCCAAATCCTTCTCTTCATAATCAAATGTAAGGGTTGACTCCTTTATCCACCATCCTATAAACAAAAGAAAGACAAATTTTGTACATTTATATGTGCCCTCTTTGTGCATGGGTTTTAAAACTTGGAATGCATAATGCATGACCTTTAGATGAGGACCTAGTCTTATGCATGCTTGATGTGCAATACAAACTTATGTTGTGCATTGTGCAAGATTGGGCTTGGAATGCATGGTTGCTACACGAAGAGGTTTTCATTTTTGTGTTCTTGAATTGTTTAAGGATTGGAAATATTTTAAGATTCCAATTCAAGTAATTTGAGAATTTTTTTCACTATAAATCTTGGGCCTAAAAATTCTTATGAGGATTCTTCTTTTTCTTTAGCTTTTTAACATTCACTCCTTTTTTCAATGGTATTTTTGATAGATGAGGCTTTATTCTATCATGAAAAATTGATGTAGAATGAGTAAGATATTTCGGCGTACAAATCGGAGAAGCATGAGAAAGTGGTTTCTTTGGGACCCAAATGGCTATCCAATTTGGTTGTGCTTGAAGAAGTTCTTGTGCAGGTCACTAGAATGCCTATATGCATACTTTGGAGAGTGTGTGATCTAACCATGATTTTAATGATACATTGGTATATTACAAGGTTTTTCGAGATATGGGTGTATTACAAGTCTGTTGACTTTAAACAATTCTTATATGGGATTACAAGAGATGGTTAAAGTTTGATTAGATGGCAATCTTATTTGGTCTTGGGACTATTTAGGTACCCATTTCCAAATTCTTCAAGAAACAATGTTACATGATGTGTCAAATATGATAGATTTTCATCTAGGTGTTTGAGGGGTTGTGATGGACTATGAATGCCTAGAAATTAAGAGCTTGTGGGAGGAGATTTGAGCTCTCAAGCAGGTCTTAGGCACCCATCTTTGCAAGTTATGTGGGTCAAGCTTCATTGTCTACTTTGGAATCAAAATTTAGAGTACCTTTGGTGGTTGGTCTCTCCTTTTCTTTGTTGACCTTCTCCTCGGCTTCTTCTTCTACTTCTCGGATGATGGCTTTGGATCTGGTGGAGCACTCTATTGCTCACCCTTCTGCACCCATATTTGCTTCATTCTTGAGACAAGTGGGTATCTCCATGGCCTTATTTGTCTTCTTAGTTCGTGATTCTACTGATGTTACTTTGCACGCTCTCGGAGAGATTTGATCTCCCTACTTGGAAAGACATTCAATGATAAAGGACTCATTCACATGAAGAAGATGAAGACCATTGAAACTTGGCTAAAAAGACTTGGTTTTTAACTAACTTTACAAGAATAGATTGAGCGGGTGATGAAGTTTGCAATGCAAAATCTAGAGAGACTAGCTTGAAAAATTATTTGCACATGACTCGATATTATGATCCGATAGAAGATTAAAGTGGTTTGCTTAGCATAACAGATGAATAATGAAATGTTGACATGGATTCATAACCTTAAACAATGAAGATTGATCAAGCAAGAAAGAATTGAAGTCCTCGAGGTGCACCTAACCATGAATCCATCAGTGACTTTAGGGTGAATGCAAAAGGTACTCCTTTGGCACACTTGGGACATAGAAACTTTGAATGCAGATGTCAGCTCTTGAATTCAAGGCATACAACATGGCAATTTCTCTAATCCGTTAACATCAACTATAGCAATGCTCTTGAATTCTAATAAACACCTCAAAGAGTCATTGCATCCGATGACAACATACTTCAACCTGAGTGAGCATCCAATTCTATTAATTAATCCTTTAGTATGATGAACGCCATCGGAGCATCAACTCTCGATCTCATTCATGACATCTATTGCATCTGATTTGGACATTCATGACATTTTTGTTATAGCAAAGCGCAATTACTACTGAAAGATCTCCTTATGAGAAAATATTTGAATTTTTGTTTTTATGATTTGTTTTATGAGAGAAAATTTTAATTTAAAAGTTTTATATTGATTGAAGTATTGAGAAGATGGATGTGCACATGGTTTCAATTGATAATTCCAAATGCAAAGTACTTCCATTCACCCTTGTGCAACCCAATTTGGCTATCTTCTTACCATGTGAAATTGATGTAGATAAAGATTTTATTGTAAATGTTCTACTTCCAAGTGTCAGAGTTTTACCAACCAAGCAGAAATGTGGCTCACCTGACTTTGCCTAAAGTACCCTGTGTGCGCCATCATTAGGGACTGCTAGTTGGACTTGATCTGCCCAACTGAGAGCCTTCATGACAAATTGAACCTGATGTGAAGATCCACGACATCATGACAACTCAGGTGATATCTTGTCTCATATTGCATATACATTCATATGATTTGCGAATATAAGGCAGTAGCTCTTCGTCCTTGGGTGCAGATGCTCGATCGAAATCTTGCATAATCTCTTTGGTATTGAGGGCTAGTCGATCTGACCTGAGCACCTCGATGGAGATTTGTAGTTGGCTAAAGCTTCTCATTTCGCCCATCTCATCGATAAAAAGAAGCGGCTACATTTGCACACACAACATACTCTTAGATTTTCTTGTACTTAGGCTTTTGAAAAACCCAAAAATGTATTAATGATTACACAAGCATATACTTGCAGCTTCGTCAACAAGTCAAGTCAGATATATGTACTTTAAGTTGATGTTTGTTTTCATTATGAATGGATAAAAGGATTTTTTCACCTAATTTTACACACTTGCATTGTGAACTTTAACAACACAAAACGGATATCTCACAATAAGACGAGATAAAAGGGATTCTACAAGAACTGAACTCTTATATTTCTCTTTCCTCTATTGTTTTTGAGTTAAACGGTATGGAGTCAAACCTTGAAGAACAACGAATCTCGAAAATTATACCAATGTTTTTGTCTACACACACACACAGAGATTGGGCTTGTATAAGAGTTAATTTAAGAGAATAAGTGTAATGCATGTGCATATATGAGGTAGGTGAAGGTGCATGAGAAAAATATGCATGTGCATGTAAATGAATGTGTATGCATAAATGTATATGCGCATGAGTAATACATGCATGAGTGCATATATACATGTGAGTGTGAAGGCATGGATGCATGAGTAAGTATGTATATAGTTTTAAGTGTGAGAATGCATGTATAAGATGTGATCATGCATGTAAGAGCATACATGTGCACAAATGTGCATAAATATATGCATACATGTATAAGTATGTGAATGCGTAAGAATGTACATGCATTTTTATGAAAAGGTGTATATATCCATGCAAATGATTGCATGCATACATGTAAGAAAGCATGAGTGTAAGAATGTGATAAAATTTAATGCATGTTTATGAGAAATGAAAATATGCATGTATGAGTATGAAGTGTGAATACGTGTATGTAAGTTAGATGTAGACACATATGAATGTATGCATGTATGTATGTATAAATTACAATAAACTAGTTCACTTCAGGATATACTTTGAGCTCCAAGAAACATTATACACATCATCCAAAGCATAAATAACCTGATCTGATTTATGAGCAAAATAACCATTTCTTTTTACGTTTCTAAATATTCTTATGGTTACAAGATTTGTAGGGTATATGAGATGTGATAAGGTGAAGGATGTTTTGCCACATGGCAAGAAAGTTTACTAAGTAGAATCATGTGTTTAAATTTTCTTTTTTTGTTCCTTGACTTGGATACATGTATGTATGTGTGCATGTATGAACATGAGCATAAGTGTGCGCATGAATGTGAATGCATGCATGAATCTATGAGTGAGCATGCATATGAGAGAATGCATGTGCATAAATGAGTGTATGTATGTGCATATATGAAGTACATGCATGTGTGCATGAGAAGTGTGTATGTAAGTGAATGTATTTATACATGTGTAACGGTGTTTTCATATGCATGAGTGCATATGTATATAAGTATTTGAATACATGTAAATGAATAAGTATGAATGAATGCATGCGCGTGAATGTCCATAAACGCATGGATGTTAGTAAGTGTGCTTATGCATGAAAAGATGTATACATGCATATGTGCAAATGAGGGATGAATGAGAGTGAATGGAAGTGTGTGTATGTGCATAAATGAAGTAAGTGCATGAGTTTATGCATGTAATGAAAGAG
This sequence comes from Ceratopteris richardii, assembly GCA_020310875.1. Classification (NCBI taxonomy): domain Eukaryota; kingdom Viridiplantae; phylum Streptophyta; class Polypodiopsida; order Polypodiales; family Pteridaceae; genus Ceratopteris; species Ceratopteris richardii. The sequence goes on along the minus strand of CM035415.1, from coordinate 177,530,926 downwards.
TATATATATATATATATATATATATATATATATATATATATATATATATATATATATATATATATATATATATATATATATATATATATATATATATATATATGTGTGTGTGTGTGTGTGTGTGTGTGTATGTGTGTGTGTGTGTGCAAATGAGTAAATTTTATGCATCTGATAAGAATAGCTTTATGTATAATGATAAGAATTGAAAGTAATTCATAAAAACATGAGTGTTTTTTATTTTTTCATAAAACGTACTTATGCTTTTTTTTCCAATGACTCTCTTTCAGAGCATTGAAGAGCACCTGATCTTGATGAGCATTACAAACGGGAAAGTGGAGAGCCATGTAGAAGATTGAAGTTGCAGTCACTCAAATCCTTCCATTTAGACTTTTCTAGCAAACAAGTATAAATCCTATTTTCATAGAATTTTAAACTCTTGTATTTTCATAATTTGTATAGGGTTTCTATATTTTTTTCCATTTCACATGATTGTTACTACCTCATCAAAAATGAACCTTAAAATGTCTTAAAAAATCATACTTAAGTTTACATAATTTATTAGAGTTATATCAGTTCTCATTTCATCTTTAAACTACCACTTCATTAAAAAAAAAAGTATTGCATGTAGTGAAATGATATTTATCATGAGCATTGACCACTAGAATACAAGCAAACACCTTTCACAGCACTAATACCACATCTAAAGACCTAAAGCACACTAAAAAACACCCCACGTGTAGTCACATGATAAAATCGTTGCAAAATCAAAACTGATCCACCCGGTTTTGATTAAACTACCATTTCATCTTTAAACTACCACTTCATTAAAAAAAAAGTATTGCATGTGGTGAAATGATATTTATCATGAGCATTGACCACTATAATACAAGCAAACACCTTTCAGAGCACTAATACCACATCTAAAGACCTAAAGCACACTTAAAAACACCCCATGTGTAGTCACATGATAAAATCATTGCAAAATCAAAACTGATCCACTCGGTGGTATTCACGCATGCCCCGAAAGCGGCGACTTGCTCTGATACCAATTGTTGGAGTTTGAGGTCTACAAAAGCATGCAAATAGCACAATTAAGAAAAAGAATCTTGTATCACAACACACAATATTGAATGTATTACCGAGAGAATGTACAAAGATAAGTGACCCATTAGGGTTATAGGCATATATACAAGTTGACGGGACCTCCTAAAGAGGAAAAAAAGTGCCCCGGGGGTCCTAGACATCACTACCTAAATATATCAACAAAAACATAATGTGCCAAACATCGGACAGCCATCGAAGCAGTAGCTAATTTGATAGCCCAAGCTTCAGCCCAACAAGTCGCATAGTCTACATAGGTGAGTATATACCAGTTGTTGGTAAGGATGGCAGGTGGGAGGATTGATCCAATAAATTACAACCCCACTTCTGGAAGGGTTCCAAAGGTAGCACACATTGAAGAAGGAAATGATTGCAAGGTAGGGGTTGTCCAACTTGCTAGTAGGGATCACAGGTATGGACATAATGATGAGTATCCCTCTACATAGTTGGCCACCATAGTCCACTCTCCAACAACTTCTTGTATGTTAGCTCGGCCAAAAAATGACTAGCAATCAGGTCCAAATGGGCCAGTGCTAAAGATCATCAAAATCAATGCCATCCACATCACCTTTAATAATTGTATTTGCAGGTGTAATAAGATTTTTTTCAACACCCTGCATAATATTCCACAATCCTTTTGCAACCAATACATGATGCATCATATATTCCCATAATTGTTAATTAGTACCATCCAATCTATCCTCAATAGTCAACCCATAGAATACATCATTGCTTTGGGCCATGAACATTGACTAAAATACTCTGATGCAAAAAAAAAGATAGTATCTCAAAAAGTTGAACATAATTACCCTTATAGAATAGATTTGTAGCAAAGTTTGAGGCGCTTGTACTGACGAACCAAAACATGTATATATCTTTGACAAAAAAGGAAAGAATTGTTTGCATATGCATAGAAATAGTGCATTTGGAGGCCAAAAAAAGCTCAAATTATAATTTTAACACCACAAACCGAAGCAGTTTTAAATTCCTAATTGCCTTGAGTATGGCCATCAATTTTTGTGCGTTCTGAGACTGTGACCGGAGTGGTGTCGATGGCACCCCAGATGAAGCAATGACTACTTTGATATCAATTATTGGAGTTTGAGGTTTGCGAAAGCACATGAACAACATAAGGAAGAAGAAGAAGCTTGGAGCACAACACATAATATTGAATGCATTACCAAGTGAATGTACAAAGATAAGTGACCCATTAGGGTTACATGCATATATCTAAGCCATTGGAAAAAAAAACCTCCTAAAGAGGGAAGAAAGTTCCCCAATAGTCCTAGTGTGTTTAGAAACATCACTACCAAAATATATCAGCATAATTCATCAAAAGAAAGTGTACAATCTTCTTAGTTTGCTTCTATTTTCAGCAATCCAACCTCAAAAATGATAGTTCTATCTCTTTTTATAGTTTGACTGGTTTCGGCCCTGTTCAGACCTAGTGTTCAATTTAGTTAAAAATTAGGTTCCTAAGCTAAGTTGAGGGCTCAAATGTGCTTTGCAAATTGGTACATAGGTAGATCTACTACTCCCCAAGCTAGAGGACTCCTTGGCTTGGATGAAATGGAGTTTGGATTATCAAAAATAAAATTTGTAATGTAGTGTAGTGATAAAAATCATTGCTGATAAATGTTTGATTCAAAAAATGAACGCTTGGCCTATTCATCTCATGTGCATTTTCTCCCTTATCTTCTTGGCCGTATTTGATCTTCTCTCTGTCCTTGCTTCATTTTTCTTAAGCTCCCTTATCATGCCTGACCCCTTGGACTGTGTACTTGGCTGCCAACACCCCTCCCTCTCTCGCATCTATTGTCCTTGACAGACCCTTGTCGTGGAGGGCCGGATATATAATATCGGACCACATCTCCAGCTAGGTCATGTTTTTTGAGGCAAAGTTCACATGCTAAATCGATCATCAGACTATCCAAATATACTAGCACATTTGGATATGGCATACATAGTTGCTCGACATGCAGGGCTTGTTCCATCGCAAATAAATGTAGCATATATATCAGTCTTGGAATGAATATCTTTTATTGATATTCCTAAAAACCTGTCAAGGAAATTTCTTCAAATGTCTGCCTTTACAAAGTAGGCATGTATTTTATTCTTGCATGCCATCAATAGATGATGTTGCCTGATCGTGTCTCGATCATATCGTAGACTAGGTCGAAGTTCCATTCATTGAAGATAAGAGCTATGTATGGTGCCTTGACATTTATGAATGTTTTGAAGATGATTTTCATAAGCTCTATTGGAGTTTGAGGTCTCCAAAGCACACGAATGGCACAAGGAAGAAGAAGAAGTTTGGAGCACAACACACAATACTGAATGTATTACAAAGAGAATGTACAAAGATAAGTAACCCATTCGAGTTATAGGCATATATATAAGTGAGGGTAAAAAAACCTCCTAAAGAGGGAAAAAAGTACCTTGGCAATCATAGTGTGTTCACACATATCACTACCTAAATAAATCAACAAATCCCCCCTGGGAGTAGGCACTCATGTATAAGGAAGTGCCAAGCTATGTGGAATCAATCCACAAAAGGAAGTAAGCCCAAAGCTTTCTGAAAAGCTTCAAACTTCTCCCTAGGGAGAGCCTTTATGAAAAGTCTGCAATGTTCTCCTGTGTGGGCACATATGCCAAATTGATCCCTCGAAACTACCAATGTGCTTTGACTATCCATGACGATGGTGGTGGCAGAAGACTAACCATCACCCAAATCAGCCATAAAGCATCTGAGCCACACACACACTCAATAGTTTTTGTGAAAGCTACCCTATACTCAGCCTCACAACTAGAAGCAGCCATAATAGGCTACTTCTTCCTCAACCAAGACACAAGTGTCATAGCAACCAGCCTAGTCAAAGTTAAAAAAAGCATATAAATCTGGTGGTAGTGATCTCCCTTGGGATAAAATAATCCAAGTAGTCGGTACCACTCAAGTAGCGAAAGATGCACTTAACCACCTACCAATGCTTAACACCTAGGCAATGCATAAACCTGCTCATCTATGAGACAAAAAACTAAATATCTAGTTGAGTAATGCATAAGTAAATCAAACATCCAATGGTCTACTGATAGAGAACAAAATCAAATGAATCTCCACCATCATGAAGACTTAACCGTAAACCTGTTTCCATAGAAGTGGCAATAGGTTTTGCATTCTTCAAGGCCAAAAGTCTGCAATAATGTGTCAATATATTTTATTTGACACAAAGCGATTCCGCCATCAACTTGCATAAACTGAATGCCCAAATAATGATCCAAATGCCTCAAATTTGACATCTCGAATGAGGCATGCAAATCAACCTTAAAATCAGCAATATGCTTCTCATCAGGACCAATGAGCAACATGTCATCAACATAGACAACAATGATAAGAAGCACATCATTTGCACACTTAACATATAAGATGCTCTCAGTTGGACTAGTCTCAAAACCATGTGCAATCAAGTAGGCATGTATCTTTTCATACCAAGCACGTGGTGCTTACTTTAAACTATTACACACTTTGTTTTCATGCCCATTCTATGAAAAACCATGGGGCTGAAAAACATACAGTTCTTCATGCAAATAACCATTCAAAAACATGTTTTTAATGTTGAACTGATCTACATTCCAAGCATGATGATTTGCAAGTGCATAGATGCTATGAACAGAAGTCAATCAGCATGTAGGAGTAAAGGTCTCATCAAAATCAATGCCTCTTTCTTGAACATAACCCTTTGCAATAATCCGAGCCTTATACCTTTCAACTATTCCATCAAGATTACACTTTAGCTTATCCACTTAGTGCCAATGGCCTTCTTGCCAAGAGGCAAGTCACATAAAAACCAGGTATCATTTTTCATAATAGCATAGTAACCATTCGATTTTTTGAATTTGTTGCTTCATCAAATGTAACAAGCTCATTCTCATCACGAAGACTAGTTGTAGCCATATCATAGCAATCCCATGAAAAAGAAGCACTATGAGAGCTTGAACAAGTACAATATGATAGAGGTGCATCTAATTTACTATGTCACAAAGTTTGCACTAGTCATTTAGGCATAGTTTTTGCCTCCTCTATACATGTTCTCTCATCAACAAGCGCATCATGTAAATCTTCATCAGAAAAGAAATGATCTGCATCATCACATGAAACCTCTAAAGGCTAAGAAACTACCTCATTTGGACCAGGACTAGACTATCCAGCTCTAAAAAGAGGTAGCAAAGTATCATACCCATCCTTGAAGCTAATTGATGTCTTCTTAGTACATGAAAGTAATGGCTGAATAGCATTTTCCAAAAAAAAAACATCACAGCTAAGCAGAATGCGTTTAGTCTGTGGATTATACAGACGATAGCCTTTACTTTCAGAACTCTACCCAACAAAAATACATTTCGCTACTTTATCATCCAATTTTGTGTGTTCTTGTTCAAGCACTAATGCATATCCCAGACAACCAAAGACATACAGGTGAGCAACAGATGGCTTACAACCATGCCAAGCCTCATATGGAGTAATATATTGCAATGCTTTAGTGGGACACATGTTAAGTACATATGTTGCACACATAACAGCCTCAAGCCAGAAATTGTGTGGTAAATCATGACTCTTGACCATACACTTCGCCATCTCCATGAATGACCTCTTCTTCCTTTCAGCAATTTCATTATATTGCAGTGTATACGGCACTGTACACTAATATTTTATCCCACCTTCACCCAGAAATGCATTAAAATTAGAAGACATATATTCCTCCCTCAATCAAAATAGAGGGTGCCTATTCTACATGTTGAAAAGTTTTCAGCCAAAACTAGAAACTATTTGAAGCACATAAACACTTCAGACTTTGCTTTCAGTGGATATATCCATGCATGCATGGAAACGTCATCAATGAAATTCATGAACTAAAGATAGTTCCCAAATAAAGGTTTCTACATAGGACCACATAACAGACCATGAAATGTACATCTATCATCAACAAATTTCACAACAAGCCGATCTTAGCTAATGCTGAAATTGATAACAGATTTTTCTTGATCCTTGCACAAATAAAGCATCCGCCAATCTAAAAGAATTACCATCAACAGTAATCAGAATGATCTTACCAAATCCCATGATAGGATAGGAGGATTTGTTGGTGCATGTGATAATATTCCCTGTAGGGGCAAGCTCAAGTGAACACTACAAGGCAATATGTTTGGTTGCCCCACTATCAAAGTACCAAACATCTAAGTCTAGTACAGACATACACTGTTCATGAGAATTGTGCCATAACTGAGACCAGTAGTAAACACGCATTTTTCATTCTGGACAAGATTTGCAAACTGTGATTTAGGTGTAGAGGCTTCTGCAACAACTATTCCAGCCCCCTCTTTCTTTGCCTTATTTGTAGCCACTTTTGGACAGTGCTTTATGACATGATCATTTCCTTTATCTTATTTTCAAAACAATTTCTGCTTTTTTTGTTTTCTTCTCATCTCGATCATCCTTCTTTGATTATGCAAAGTTAGTATATTTCTGCTTACTAGTAGATGAGCTCCATTTATCTTTGCCCTTTTGGTTAGCTAGGAAATCTTCTAAAACATGCATAATGGACCTATTCTACATAGATTAATCTTCCTACAATAGAACAGAGAATAACTCCTCAAATGTTAAGGCATTTGGATTGTCTCTCATCATCAATCGAAGATTAGAAGAAAAACTTTGATATGAATCTAGAAGACCATTCAGAATAGTGTGCATAACTGAACTATTAGGCAACACCATCAGCAGAAATCAACTACTCCTTCCAATCTTTGATCTTTGTGAAAAAATTATCTATAACATCATCCAAATGACCTAATTCCATATGATGTATCTTCTATGGGAGTGATGATGTAACACCAACTAAGAGTTTGGTACCCTAATAGGTTAGATATATCTTTGTCTCCTATAAACCCTAAAGAGAAGAGTCATAACTCTACTCCCAGTCTAACTAATGTCAATAACTAATGTCATCTAGTCAAAGGCCATCATTGGAGTAACATAATTTCTCCTCTCTAGAGTCTTCATGTGAGACTCAATCTAAGCATCATGATTAACTGATCTCCCTCTTGTCTTTGATAGAAGTGTGCCACTTCTATCTAGACAACCTAAAAGTGAGAAAGTGAAACTCTCTCTCTCTCTATTCAATCTCTTCTAAGTAAAAGAGCTCTAGTAGTGGAACCTATTCCACTTTCCCTTTCCCTTTGAAAGAGATTCTGTTGAATCCATTTACTCTGCTTAAAACCTGAGAACATGTACATAAGTTCTCCCTGTTTTCCTTCAAATAATCCATAGAATCTCCTTCATTCATGTGCTCACTCTCCAACTATTTTCAGAGGTAAGCAACATGAGCCTCATTCCTTGCTTGGTATAAAGTGGCAAGTGTAGCCAAAGCATCCTTTGGTGTTGTGCAAGAGCAAATGCGAGGAATAATGACACATTTGACAGACAAAGCTATCAATGCATGTGACTGAGCATCTCCACCATCCCAAAAAAGTTGCTCTACAGTAGGTGTAGCAGGAACCATAGCACGAATAGGAACCATAGAACGAATAGGAACCTAAAGAATATCACCATTTTCAATGCCATCCCCTCGATCAAAACGGAGGGTGCCCATTTTACATGCTGACAAATTTTCAGCCAAAACCAAAAACTCTTTAAAGCACATGAACACTTCGGACTTTGCTTTGAGTGGATATACCCATGAATGCCTGGAAAAATCATCAATGAAAGTCACAAAGTAAAGGTAATTTCCAAAAGTGGGTGTTTGCATAGGACCACAGACATCACTATGTACAAGCTCCAATTTCTGTGTAGCCCGAATCGAACCATATTTTGGAAAGGAGGAACGCTACATTTTGCCCAAAATACAGCCTTCACAAACATGTTTTCCAGGTGCCTCAAGTTTGGACAAAGAGGACACCATTTCAGATTTCTGTAGGCGTAGCAAACTAGCAAAATTCAGATGACCAAAGCGTGCATGCCAAAGCTTTGCATGTGACATAGCCTGAGAATCATTTACTACACATGCCAAATCATTTTCAGATCTTTCATAGCCTATGAGCTTATACAGCCTACGACATAAAATGCCAGAAGCAATAATAGCATTGCCATTTGACAGATCATGAACTGTACATCTATCATCAACAAATTTCACAACCAAGCTAATCTTTGCTAATGCAGAAATTGATAACAGATTTTTCTTGATCCCTGGCACAAATAAAGCATCTGACAAAGTGAAAGAACTACCATCAGCAGTAGTGAAAATGATCTTACCAACTCCAATAACAGGATAAGAGGAGTTGTTGGCGCATGTAACAATATTCCTTGTAGGGGTAGGGTCGAGTGAAGAGAAGAAACTGCGCTGCGAGGTAATATGTTTCGTCACCCCAATGTCAAAGTACCAAGCATCTGAGTCTACTGCAGACATGCACTGCTCATGAGAAGATGGGTCAAAACTGCAAACAATAGTGAACGCCCATTCTTCTTGCTGCACAAGATTAGCAAACTCCGTTTTTGGTGTAGAGGCTTCTGCAACAACCATTCCAGCCTCTTTCTTCTTTGCCTCTTTTGCAGCCAGTTTTGGACAGTTCTTTATTATATGATCATTCCCTTTACATTACTTACAAAACAATTTCCGCTTTCCTGATTTTTACTCATCTTTGTCTCGGTTCTTCGAATGTGCAACATTTACAGATTTCTGCTTACTAGTAGAAGAACTCCATTTTCCTTTGCCCTTCTGACTAGCCAAGAAAGCTTGATCTGCAACACGCATAATGGACCTATTATGCCTGGACTGATCTTCCTGCAACAGAACAGAGACTAACTCCTCAAATGACAAGGCATTTGGATTGCCTTTCATCATCAATCAAAGAGTAGAAGCAAAACTTTGATATGAATCAGGAAGACCATTCAGAACGGTCTGCACAAGTGAGCTATCTAGTATAACCTTATCAGCAGAAATCAATTGTTCCTTCAAGTCTTTGATCTTTGTTAGGAAACTGTCCATAGAATCACCTTCATTCATGTGCTCACTCTCCAACTGTTTTCAGAGGTAAGCAACACGAGCCTCATTCCTAGCTTGGTACAATGTGGTAAGTGTATCCCAAGCATCCTTAGCTATTCTGCAAGAGCGAATATGAGAAATAATAGCACGTTTGACAGACAAAGCTATCAATGCATGTGCTTAGGCATCTCTTCCATCCCAACGAATTTGCTCTATAGTAGGTGCAGCAGAAACAACAGCACGAACAAGAATCTGCACAATGTTATCTTCGACACCATCTTCATCAACTCCAACACCTGTATTAATAGTAGCTATTGTTACAGGTGTAACAGGACGTCTTTCAACACCCTGCACAATGTTCCATAATCCTTTTGCAACCAATACATGTCGCATCATATAAGCCCATAATGGGTAGTTGGTACCATCCAACTTATCCTCAACATCCAACATACGGAATACATCACTCCTTTCAGCCATGGCCGGTGACTAAAATACCTTGATGCAGAAAATTGATTGTATCTAAAAAAGTTGAACGGAACTGCCCAGACAAGTTCTGCTAAACCTATAGCAGACTTCGAGATGCTTATACTGGCGAACAGAAACAGGTATATATCTTTGGCACAAAAAGACGAAATAGCCTGCACAAGCGTTGGGATAGTGCGTTCGAAGGGCAAAACGAGCTCAGATCGCGATTTCGGCACCATACAACAAAGCTTTTTTTATCTCAAAAACACCTTGAGTATGCTCACCAAAATTCGTACGATTCTGAGACCGCAAACGGAGGAGTGTCGATGACGCCCTAGATGAAGCGACGACCTGCTCTAATACCAGTTGTTGGAGTTAGACGTCTGCGGAAGCACGCGAACAGCACAAGAAGAAGAAGCTTGGAGCACAACACACAATACTGAATGTATTACTAGAGAATGTACAAAGATAAGTAGCCCATTAGGGCAATAGGCGTATATACAAGCCAAGGGAAAAAAACCTCCTAAAGAGGGCAAAAGTGCCCCGGCGGTCCTAGTGTATTCACACACATCACTACCTAAATATATCAACAGAGATGCACTAAAACATAAAGCAAGGAGGATCCACGAGTTTTTTTCATCGAATAAGCCTTTTCTGATAGTCAAAGATCAATAATGAAAAGTTTGTTAACAAATAGCAGCTTATCTTATCCAAATTGATGTCAGTACTGATTCGACGGTCCAAATCAGCCCCAAATACAATGGTGGAGAATGAAGGCACCTTTTTTTTTCCTTTGCCCTAGATATCATATAAAGAACTAATCCATTTAATAAATCTAATGTTTGTAATCAAAAGCAGCTGATCTTAGGGTTGAGAGTTGATTTCTCTAGATCCAAGGGTCCAAATTCATTCAAATAACTATATAAACTCCCCTCCAAACTCCTAGAGCATCATTGTGAGGCATCCATAGGACCCTTACTACCACATGGTTTCCTTGAGACGATCACCCTCAGTTGAGCGTGTGAGGATCCAAGGTGGGCAAGTAAGAGCATAGTTCCTAGAATCAATTTTTTAGATTTCCAATCTAGGATAGGCTGATAAACCCAGTTTCTCTTTCTTCGCTCACCCTCAGTGGAGCATGTGAGTGGGCTAGAACTAGTTTTATGAGCCTTAGAATTCTTTAGAAACACATTATGATCCTAGAAAGACATAGGGTCAATGAAGTGGAACCTATCCTCTTACGTGTGACATTCGGTTGAACTGTCATGGTGAGAGGATCGTGCGGACCACCTTTGACTAGTAGAATGCTTAGCTTGAAGTTTCACAACATTCATGTATATGTCATAAAAATATCTTCTAATTCTTGTCTCTTGTCTCTTAGTCTCTTATATGTTTTTACATGTCCTCTATCTCTTTCTATGTGTGAGAAGGCTCCGCAGTCATGCATTGAACCAGTGAGGATGATCCATTAAGATTGAGAGAAAACGTTTCTATTCATTTATATATCATGATCCATATGCATTCATACCACCCACAAAAACCTATGCATATGATTCGGTTTTGATAGTATATAAGAAGCGCCATTATTGGACAATTCTTCCTTTCAAGAATTGATTCATGTGTGTGGTTTTCTTTTTGTTCTCATCATGCATACATTCATAAGAACCCATGCATATGAATTGATTTTCGAAAGTGTATAAGAAGCTCCATTGTTGGACCATTCTTCCTTTCAAAAATTGATTCATGTGTGTGGTTTTCTTTTTGTTCTCATCATGCATACATCCATATGTTCCCCCTTCTCATAATCAAATCATGACATCTCTCCTCTCCATACCTAACTTTATCTTCACCTTTATATTTTTATCACAAAGACCTTTCAATACTCACTAGCTTCATACACTCTACGTGTGCCGTGACTGGACCCGATCCACCCGGATTGCGATCACCTCCACAGTGCAAGGGTACTAGGCCAAGGCTAAGAAAAAACATTCGGATACCTATCTCACAACAAGAGGTGACAACCACACATGAAGCAACATCAATCACTAACATCAATATGACCATAGAAACCTTTGTGCAAAGATCATCCATCTCGGCTCCACACCCTCAATCCCTACCTGAAGCCCATAAAGTATATACTATAACCACAACACAACTATCAAACCCGCATAACCTATCTCCCACATGCCTACCAACTCAATGCCCCATACCGAAGCTACCATCACTACATCCATCCCTTCATTTAGTTTTAGACAACCTGTTTCTCAAGCCACACTCTTTTCTTCCATCACCAATCCATTGTATACTACCTCATTTGAACCCCTTGGATTAGTCCTAGGTCATCCATTTAAACACATAGTAGTAGGAAAACCATCCTCGATCGAAGGAATCCTAAACTTCCCGGCTTACCCTCATAGTTATGTTCCTCTTACAATGCATCCCTATTCTTTTGTCCCTCAACCTCTAGAACCTCTCAGCACCATACAACCATTTTGGGTATCATTTATGGAAATCATGAGCCGCATTCCTGAACAATCAAGGAGCCTCCATGCTACTACCACATACTCACAATTCATGGGCTCAGTGAGCGGGGCACCTACCATCCCCATATATGTGGTAGAACCAACACGCACAAAAATGTTTGACTCCATGGATATCTCTCCACCCACAACACCAACCCTTCCCCCTACACTTCCATAGTCTCCCATTCTCGCTCCAGCAACCTCATGGAACGTGTCATATATTCATGCATGGCATTCATATCTCCTATTCCCACCTCCCTCCCCCCTACATTTCCCCCTATAAATATTTCATCCATGTCTATAAATAATACCATTGATACTATGATTTACTATGCCACACATTGTGAAATGATTATTAATAGTTAGAAGAAACCATCCTCCTGAGGAATCACAATGCTTACAAGCTAGAGTGACTACACTCAAGGAAGACAATCACACCGTATGAAACTAGTATGACACACGACAATCGGCCCACAAGGAGCTAGATTCAAGAATGAAAAATATGGATGAAGAGGCTATAAAAAATATATGACTCGTGTTGGATCACCAAATGGAGCAAAATGCTAAGATGTAAAGGAATATGCTGTTACTCAGATGGCATATGCAAGTAGCGAGGGAAGAGAACAAATAGATCCAACAACAAAATCAAGATAATTTGGAGGTAGCAATGGAAGGTACCCCAAGAGCAAGAATCAACCCGACCAGGTTCCAAGTAGTTCCTTTGTATAACATCAGAGTATTATTGGAGGAACATGCAAACTTCTTAGACTCTTATGCGAAGTTAGAAGAGGAATGAGACGAGATCCAAAAGCAAGTAACCAAAGATAGCATGAAGTTGCCTTAAGCCATCTCTTTACTGTCAAACACATAAGATGTTGAGAAACTTAAGAAACAAATGGAGGAATTGCAAGCAAAATTATTACACTATAAATGATCCCCAAACCCACTAGTTAAACCTAACCAAAAAAGTTAGTGGTGAAGGAAAAATTTAAGGATGCTTACAAGCCACAATTAGTGCCCAAGGCAGAGTCACTAAAGGAGGAAAGGATACCTACGAGAAACCTATACCCCAATGGTTAAAGCAAGTAGAAGAGATTGGCAAACACATGAAGATAGGGTCACAATACATAAATAATTCTTGTCAAACCTAGAAGAAATGGTACTCAAAGCAGAATACTTCCAAAACTTGTCCATAGAAGGCTAATCACTGCTTTTGAAATCCAGTATATGCCATATTTTGTGCTTCTAGCCGACTATAATCTGGAAGTCAAATGGCTATTCAGATAGGAACTAACCTTTGTGACACAGTTCTAGCCTAGTGACCTCTTCGAGAGAGCTAAAAAAGGAACTATCTTTCAACCAAATTAGCTAGAAAGGTTACTAGAGATGTACTTAACAATGTTGAGGTCATGGTCAAATGCTCTATCAAGTACAATCCATGCTATTGTCTAGTACCTTGTCGATGGCCTGAATTTGCTATGAAAGTAAGCAATGGCAAAGGATGTTCAGATTGGCTCAATTACCCATATCTAGCTCCACCAAGAGGACCACCTACAGTAGCATATATGGTATCAACGATCAAACACTGGCCACAAAGGCTAAAGAATGTACTCGATGTGTTTGCAAAAATGTGCATGAAGATCTTTGAGTTTGTTGATTTATTTAGGTAGTGATGTGTGTGAACACACTAGGACCATCGAGACACTTTTTTTCCTCTTTAAGAGTTTTTTTTTCCCCTGGCTTGTATATATGCCTATAATCCTAACGGGTTACTTATCTTTGTACATTAACTTGGTAATGCATTCAGTATTATGTGTTGTTCTCCAAGCTTCTTCTTCTTCTTTGCACTATTCACATGCTTTCGAAGACCTCAAACTCTAACAATTGGTATTTGAGCTGGCTACAATATGGGAAGTTGAAGACTTACAGTGAAAGCTATTAGCAACTGCAGTGCTAATAAGAAGGGTTCAGAGATTTTGTTTCAGATATAGGTATTGATCACTGAAGATCAGATTTATGAAGAAGGACGTCCAAGATTTCATAAAGTCTGATATAAATTGAAGAATTTTGGATACTAGTGTTAAGTCATCCAGGGGGTGATGAAACATGAAGACTTATTTTCAACCATATGTAAAAGAATGTAGAGTCATACCTACAGGTATTCCTATTTTTCCATTGTCAGGTTCTCTTTATGTTCCAACTTTGAAAGAAGAAGGAAGAAGAAGAATGTTTGGAGAAAGTTCTTGTTAGGATGTTCCTGTTCAGGAGAAGGTTCTAGAGTTCTATTGAAGAGAAGCTTGATATTTCATAGAGGTATGTTTAAGAAGTGCGCACATATATGTTTATACCAGGTTCTGAAGGAAAGAGGTATGAAGGATTTAAAGGATGAAGACATGATGGCATCATAGATATGATTTTTTTATGAGACTCATATTTCAGTTGATTTCAATTGATTTCAATTGAGTTGACTTGACTTGACTTGAGTACAGTCAGAGATGAACCCACAATGTTCATAATACACTAAGTTGTGAGTTGTAAGTCACAAGTTCCAGGATTCAGTTCTTGATTTTGGTTAGTGTATTTACATGACACAGCAGAAGTACGTTGAGAAAACTTTTCGTAAGGTAAATGCAAATATGTGAATCCTAGTGTATGTTTTCAGGTTTGTGAAAACAGGAGATAGCAGGTTCAAAGACAGTTCATGCTATATTTGTTGTGAAGCAGTGATTTCTTGATGAGTACACTATTGGATATCTAGTTTGCATATTTTCTCAAGTATTATGGTTCATATTCAGCAAGTTCAGGATTTTTGAAGGAAACACAAATTCAGTTTTGAAGAAGACTTTTGAAAAAGACTTTTGAAGAAGACTTTTGAAGAAAAGGTTTTGAAGGTCAGTTTAGGAGTACAAGTTTGAAGCTTTTGACAGGCTATTAGCAGATTGTGTCAATTTGCAGATGAATAAAGTTTGCAGATTCAATCAAGTTTGTACCATTGTGACATTGAAGGGGGGATTATTGGAATATAATGTCCCAATGACAAAATGGTCTAGCATGTTACTTATTTTAAATTGTACACATTATACAATATACTCTCAAGAAGAATCGACAAGCGCTAATAAGATGTGTAGATCTGTTTATTAGTCCTTGTACACACAACGACAACCAACGCGTTGGTTAGTTCATTGGCCTTCCATCCCTATGACCAGGGTTCGATACCCGTTATCGACAACGCGGAAGATGTTTTAATTATCATACTTTTGGATAAAGCAACAGACAAAAAACGCGCATATACATCACGAAGTGATGGCATTTGTTTTTCATAGTGATCGTATTGATCGCATAGCTTTTTGCAATATGTGCTTTATTAGATATGCTTTTCAAGAACAACCAAATACTATATAAGAAGCCATTGGCTCATTATTCAAGTATCCTTTACCTAGTGTTCAACACAAGCCTTGGTAATTGGACCTCAATAGAGGTGTTGTTTCGTCTAGCACATGGGGCAGCCATGGTGCTAACTTGAAGCATGTTGAGGAGCAGCTATGAAGTTCTTCTTGGAGAAGAAGAGTGTGCTCACACTATTGCTCATGGAGAGGAGGTTATCTCTTGTTCATGGAGAGGACTTGGTTATTAGTAGCTTGATTGTGAGGATCGGCCATCTACATGGTGTATTTGAAGATTGTCTTCTACATGAAGATTTTAGGTTACTTCAAAGACATTGGATGGTGGTTAACATAAGAATTCCATGTTATGTTAAGTATTCAGGTACATATTCTCTTTATGCACACAGGTACTACTTGGAGTTTATGGAGGCAGTAGCATCCATATAAGGAGGAGTCCTATTCGGCATAGGTACAAGAGAATCAGTACGTATATGCTTTATGCATACTTGGATGAGGTGTTTGAGAAGGTGTGTTCACATGAGTTTGAGGATTTCTGGCAGCAAACTTGTTAGCATTCTTTGCTACTTTTTAAGTATGTGATCTTTTCACACACATATTTGACTTAGGGTCTTCCATAGCCTAACGTTAGATGAGGGTTTGTTGATTATCAGTTTCACACTGATCCTTCCTCTTTCAGTCACTCATATTCACTCTTCTATAACCTATTAGGTCACACATCTCATGTATATTCAGATTTCTGTCCATACATCTGAATATGTTTGTTACATTTGTACATTCACTCATCCATCTATTTCTCTTCACATAGAGCGGTTGAGAGTTTTCCTCCCACGTTGTACATTGAACATTGGTATATATGATAGTGTGAGTAAGCCTTGGCTTACGTAACACTTTACACATGTTGTCAAGTCTCTCTCTATCTTTGTCTCATCATTTGTATGATTAAATGTGGTATGTTCATGTTTTGTCAATATTGGAAGATTGCTAGATTCTATGTTGTATATGCTGGACCTATGGAACCATGGACCTGTGATATGAGCTATGGGCTTACCTCATTTCCAACACCTCCAAGTTATCCTGATTTTGTTGCTAGATATGCTTGTTCTCTTTTAGAGCAACTGACATGTGCCATCTAAGTAAGGCCATATTCCTTTATAACTTAGCATTTTTGCTCCATTTGATGATCCAACATGAGTCATATATTGGTCATTGCCTCTTCATCCACATTTTGCATTCTTGAATTTAGTTCATTGTGGGATTGCTAGAGGGTGTCGCATTGTGCTTGTAAGTTGTGGTTTTCTTCCTACAAAGTGTTGACTCTAGCTTATAAGCATTGTGATTCTTTAGGCGAGTGGTGTTTCATTCTTCTATATGTTGATATTTGTGTGACTGTTGTGTGGCACACTGAATCAAAGTATTGATGGTATTATTTTATAGACATGGACGTTGCACTCTTAAAACGCATAATTTACAAGTGTCTATCTTATGACATACACATTCTGTGGGCATGTTGCTCTAGCACAATGGTGAGAACCACGTTAAGAAGCTTCACCTCCTTAATGTCAATCCGCGGAAGAGATAGGAGTGATATGAAGATCGTGAATGTGAGATGAAGTGAGAGTGAAGGTGAGAAGCATAGAAATGCACACACACATGCACACACACTACGAAGAAACAAGCAAGACACAATGGAAGGTGGGAAATTAGCTCTATTACTCAAGAACACTATTACAAGCTCAAAAGAACTCTAACGTCAAACAAGCTAACCTCAAAAATGAGCTCTCTAGCTCTTTTTATAGTTTCTAGACTAGTTTTGACCGGTTTCACATCTAGTGACCGGCATAGTTAAAAATTAGGTCTTAGATGCTATTTGGAAGGGTAAACGATGTCTAAAAATAACAAAAATTGGTATGTTTGTTCTACCTAAGCTCCTCAAGCTCGAGGACTCCTCGGCTTGCACAAAATGGAGCTATGGATTACAAAATGGGGTTTTCTATGTTACATATGTTACAATAGTGATAAAAATCACTGTTGGAGGTTTTTGGAAAGTATTTGAAAAAATAATTATTTGAAAAACGATTCGACTGGCTCCCTGCTTTGTCGTTACATGCTTCCGTGTCGTCTGTGCCTCTGGCTGCTTCCAACACCCCCCTCCCTCTCGCTTCTGTCGTCCCTGACAGAACCTTGCTGTAAGGTCTGCCGGATATAGTTCTGTAGGAGGTCTTGAGCGAGGGTGTGCTCGGAGATACGAATGCCTCGGGCCAGGTCTGCCTCGAGTTTCTCCCAATCGATTGGTTGCGGTTCTTTCGGTGGCGGGAGCTGATAGTGTGTGGAATACACCATTCGTTCATAGGCAAATAATTGTAATAAATGTGTAGGCCTGCTTATGAATACCTTTGAATGGTATTCCCAGAAGCCGGTTGCGAACATCTCTTCGAATGTCTGTTTGTAGCACGCCGGTAGGTACTTTATTCTGCAGTGCCAGGCATAACACACTTGTAGCGATGGCGTTGTACTCATATCATATACCAGATCGAAATTGCCATGCTCAAAGCCCGGGGTGTTGACATGTGGTGCCTTGACGCGTCGGAAGACTTTAAAAATCATTTGCATCATGTCAAAGATTTTGACAGTCATATGCACTGCTATATCATCCATATGCTTTAATCTAGGGAGCCAGTGGCGAATTGTAGCCATCATGTAGCCAACAGTTGGAAACTCAATGGGTGGCTTAAAATAGGGGTAATTCAACCAGTCTTGGCACTGCTTATTGTTTTGTACCTTAATAGCAAAGGCAGTCCAGGAGCAGCGTCATGGCACTGGTCCCCAACACGGATTGTACTTCAAATGCAAAGGTGCCTTTACCCACGTACTCATCATTTCTGGATACTTCTGTAGTAAATCTTTGCGCCACTCTGGTTGATAGATCTCTCCTTGCTGCGCATCAAGTGGTAGATCGTCCTCCTCGAATTGAGTTGCATGCGATGGTTTCTTACCTGTCTCTTTCTCAATGGCTAATTGGTATTCAGCCATTAACATAAAATACGGTTTATACTGTAGCTCATGCCCAGATATGTATCGTTGCGGGGCCAAATGAGCAAAGAATGGAGACTGTAATATTCGTTCTTCTATCATCGCCATGGCGTGTAATTGTGCCTCTACTCTAGCTGAGTGCGTTGTTCCAAGTTCCTCAATAGATTTCATCCACGCGGGGGTCGGAAGTTCGTACGTCATCTGACCTTCGGCCGTGACACGTCCGCCTGGGATGGGTTGTGGCTCGTACGCTTCTTCAAACGTTTCCTCCACCGGGATGGTGACCGTTTCTTCCTTAGCTGGAAGCTCAGGTGGGGAATCTGGCCTGGGTGGCGCTTCATATACTGCAATCCTTGATTCGAGGTTCGATACCTGGGCCCGTAATGAGTTGAGTTCCTCTAAGAGGTCAGGAGAGGGGTCCACAGGTGCTGGTATGTCTTGGTGTGCCGGTTCTCGTAACTGGAGTAATTTGTGATCTTCTTTGAGTTTCTGTAACTCCTCGTTCATGCGGTCGTATTCATCTAGTAATCTTACATGATCGTCTAGCAGCATCCTCATCGAGTCTGAAGGAATGGCTTTGAACCTGTTAGGACTGAGTGGTTGGTCTGGGTGGTCGAGCGCTGCTTCTAAGTTTTCCTGGTTCTGATCCTGTAAGCGCTCGTTTTCTTCCTTGGCGGCTGCTAGGTGTCTTCGTAGTAAGCCCATGTTTCGTGTTAGCATTGCATTGCGGACTGTCTGGGCTCTTAATAAATTATCCAGGTCAGCAGTGGCTTCCTTGGTCTTTTCTTCGCTTTCTAGTTCCAATTTGTGATAAGCCTCGCGTAATTCCTGGTAGCGGGTGTTCAGAGAGGCATTCTCAATAGACAATAAATTAAGCTGCGACTGTAAGTCATTGGTAGTCCTCTGCAGCTGCTGATAATTATCACCAAGAGATGTAAACTCATCTCTTACTTGCGTCATACACATGAACATCTGTCGGAATGCATTATCTATAATGGGTGATAGTATTAATGGGGTGCTAAATGAAGATGCAGTTGGTGTAGATGCAACGGGAATGGGGAATGGGGGTGGGAAGGTGGATGATGTAGTGATTGTTGAAAATTGTGATGTGCTTAAAAATGTTGGTGCTGTGAGTGAAGTGAGTGATGGTGCAGTGGGTGGTGAGATGTCCATGTCAGTGGACGTATCTAGTGCGGTGACCGTGAATATGGGTGTGATCGTGGGTACTCGTGCTGGTGTAAATACGGGATTTACAAAGGTTGAGGGGTAATTTACAGGGGGGCTGGCTGGAGCAGCTTGGTGGAAAGGGGAAAGAGGGGTTACAGTGGGTCGGGGAGGTGAGACGGGGGAGAAGGTTAATGGCGGTGGGAATGGAAAAAGGGGTCTTGGAGTTGTGGGGAAAGATGGAAAAGATTGATGAAGGAATGGGTTGGATAGAAAGGTGGGTGTGGGAGGGGGTAGACTAGGGCTAATGGGTGCGGGAATTGTGGGGTTAGTGGTCGTAAAGACAATTTCTGCAACACCACCGGCGAATGAAGATGTTGGTCTGGGGGAAGGAGGGTGAAGAGGGGAGGCTGGATGGACGGGCGGTGAGAGAGGAGCGGTTGGGGTGGTCGGTACTTCAGTGACTACTGAGGTTTGTACAGCTGTAGCGCGGGGTGGGGAATCTACAAAGATGGTTTCTACAGCCAACGAACTTTCGGGGACGAGGCGTGCCTCCCTGGCTTGTTCTGAAGATTGTGCTCCGGTTGGTACACGAATGTATTCGCCGGGCTTTGAAAGTAGTCGTACTCTGCGGGGGTCAAACTGTGGTAGTGGCTTTCTTTGCAAGTACCTGAGTGCTTCGTTGGAGCCTACTGATTTGACTAACTCTTTGAATCCTTTGATGTATGCGTCTTCGAATCCGCCTGTGACAAGTTCTTGTTCTATTATTGTTTGACTCTCTTCCTCTGTCAGCTTTTTGCGTGCCCAAACTTCTTCCATAGTTCTATACAGCTTCTTGATAGCTAGAGTGTAAGCTGCTGCTTCGTAAGTTTCATCTTCATGGGTACTTGTATCGCCATGTGTGTCTGTTTGTTGGCCTTGGCCATCTGTCTGTTCATGCTCTTGGGATTCATGTGTTCCCTGGCTAGCTTCGTTGTCTCCTTCGTCGTCATCAGTTGCTGTTCTTTCGTCATCAGAGCTGGACACGATCTGTCCTTGTGGCTGATCCCTGGGTGTAGTAGGGTAGCTATGCCTTTCAAATTCTTGAGAAAACAATTGTCCTTCTGAAAACTGGAACTCATTGGAGAATGCATCAGGCATCTCAAAATCAAAAGTTTGGTCCAGTGGCTCTGCTTGTCCTGGTTCTAAATGGGGTATTGGAAAAGAGAAAGCTTCCGCACCAATAGTGGTGGGAAGTTCAGCTGCTGTGGTGATAGGTTCTGTGGTTGTGGCTGCTTGGGGTGCAACAGTACTGGTGGTGCCCTCCGGCGTAACTGGTCTTGATAACCGTATACGAATTGGTGGTACCGTGGGAGTGGCTGCTGTTGGTGACTGCTCTGGAGATGGTTGTGGCGAGGGTGATTCTGGGACTTGTAGGCACAGGATAGTACCTCTCATCCGCTTTCCGGCTCTGCCTTTGCTAGACTTTCTAGCCTTCCTAGTGGTTCCTTTGAATGCCTTCAGTTCCTCACTAGTCATGGCGCGCTCTATGGGTAAATCATATGCCAAGCACATATATATGATCCTGGTGAGGGCGCAGCATCCATTGATTACCTTCTTTCGCTCCCACCTATGTTGTGCCAAATAGAGCTGATCAATGATCCAGCTGGCTAGATCAACCGTTTGAGGTCCAGTACATGCTAAGTATAATCCAAACCAGATTCTCTTGTGGGGCATGGTAAAACAATCCTGAGCTGGGAAAGCAAAGTGCTGCATGCATATCCGTAATGGCTTAGAGAGCTCAGGGGTTATAGCTGAAATGTCCTCCCATTTAGTTACGTCACCACGTTTCATCTGCTCTGGGACTAGCCGTTCTTTCTCCGTTGGAGTGTGTGTTCCATGTATTTTTAGAGCTGCACGAATTAAATCTTTAGACAAATAAAACCTTCTGAATGGAGGATCATTTACCAAGGATGGTAACATGAATGTGCCAGGTAGATCCTTGTTTTTTGAAGCGGTTAAGGTGGTTACCAAGTAAAAACATCTGTAAAAATCGGGTTTAGGCAGAGGGTCGCTAAAATACTCTGTAAATCCTGCTCGTGCCCAAACGTGCGTTAGATCTTGTGTATTCTGCAGTCCTTCAAATTCTCTTGAAAAGAACTGGTACTTGGTCCATGTGCGAAGATCAAATGCCAAATTGGCCTCAAATATGAAATCAGCGTCTGCTAATGGTCCTGCTAGGCCTTGAAACCAATGAGAGTTACGATGAATCTTCTTGGTATATCCTCTAGGAGGATCATCGATTGGCATGGGTCCTGGAAAACCTTGAAACTCTGGTGGTTGCATCGTAGGATAAGATTCCGCTAGTAATTCTCCAATAGTGGCCATCGGTGCACTGGGGCCAGCTTCTGATGGTCCTGCTTCGGTTTGCATGATGACTGATGAGCTAATGGAAAAGATCTGCTACAAAAGATTAACACATTAGTATGGAAATTAATTATGATCCCATTAAGGTGAGACCACAATCCCTTTCCATAACCGATGTGTAACCCGTGTAGCCAAGTGTCGTGAAGTGATTGATGCAATGATTTTTTGCAAAACTAATGCAGGTCTCTAGACGCCTACATGCTTCAGATTATGCCTGCAATTCTTGATGAGCTTTTATTATGCATGATGTGGGGTTTGGGTGTATGAATTTATACAAGGTTTGGTTGAGGGTGAATTAGTACAAGGGTGGAGTTTAAACAGGGTGGGAGAATTGTTAGATAAGGGGGTACAAACAGACGTCTGGATATGTTTCGGTATCCATTTCCTAAGAGTCTTTGAGTGGGAGGTATGTTTTCTGCTGAGGGACAAAAAGCGGTATTGGGTTTGGTGGTATTGAAGGATGAAAAGATTTCGGAGGGGTATATATTACATGGCTAGAGGGTTGGGCTATAATACATTGTTTGGGTACCCAAATCTGCGTGGGTGTGGGTCGATTGACAAGATACTTCTTGGCGATCCAAATCTGTCGAGTATTTGTACTTGTAGAAGAAGATAGAGGGGACTTTGGATGCTGACTCTGCTTCTGTTTAAACTTTGTCCTGTTCTCGTCTGTAGTGTTGCCAATAGCCTGTGGTTGTTGCCCTTTTGGCACCCATATTTGTTTCGTGCCACTTGTTCCGTGATGTTGATACTGCTGCTTTCTTTGCCTTGTCTGGTGATGTCGTCGGTCTGGGTTCCTCTGTTGTGGTTGACTCCTTCGAGGTTGGGTTTGAGAGGTCCATTGGACGCTCTGCTTTGGAAAAGAAGGGAGATCTAACACTTGCGTGACCTGCCCATTAGGAAGTGATTCGTTATTTATCTTTAATCTAGGCCAGTCCGCAGCAAGTTTGGAAGGATGAGCACCGCAGGGTGTTGTGCTCATTTGGCCGCTGATGCAACCCACCTGACCGTTGATTGTGTTCATCTGCCCTAGCGATTGGGTAGCTGCCCCTTCTAGTTTGCAGGAAGTCCCAGGGAAGATCTCATGTCGTTCTTCTGATTGACAATTGTCCCTAGCCAAGCCCGAGTGGGTTGGAGTAGACGTAACGTGACTGGTCTGACCCAAGATCTTCCGGTCTTCCGACGCATGCGTTTCATAGGGTCTAGGGTTACAAACCTCAATCGGAATGCCATTAGGGAAGTCAAGCGGTATCACTCGCTTTTGTTCTAAGGTTCCCATCGGTAAGGAGCCTTGTCTAAGATTTAGGGCCACTGAGTGATCGTATAGCCAATCTTGGCCAAGGATTAGGGGTTCTATCAGGTCGTCATCATGGCACACTAGTAGCTTCGCTGTCATGGTCACATCCTTAATGAGGATAGGAAGGTCCACCTCACCCATGCAAGGGGTTTCCATGCCTCCTAGGCCTATGAGGTATGCCTCAATTGGCCGCATTTCTATTCCTGAATCCTTATAGTGGGACCATCTAATAGCACTAGTCGAAGCACCTGAGTCAATTAAAGCCCTGAGCTCTTGGCAAGGGTTGTCGTGCTCTAGCCTAACTGTAATGAATGGTCTCCTGTCCACTATACTAGGATGAGTGGTTGACTTTACTTGACACATGGCCATGGGGTATCTGGGTGTAGTTTCCAGATGGTTATAATGTTCTCTCCCTAGTCCTTGTCTTCTTAACTTCATGTGTTTAATGTGTTCTATTGCTTCTGCCTGAGCTTCCGCTCGTATTCTATTTTCTTCCTCCTTGCGCTTCTTTGCCAACGTGAGTCGTCTAAGCATATCCTCAGTAAGAGGTTCCTGATATAGCTTGACTCTACAGCCACTAATATAATTAGGCATTATATCTCCTTCTAAAGTGGCTAATTGTACTGCTCCACTTGTTGAGAGTCTGTTAATGATCATAGGTCCATAACCTCGCTTTTCTAACTTACGTGCGTGTTGCTTTAGCGTATATACTAGAACTAAATCTCCTTCTTTTAGGCCTTTATCTTTCACATGTGCATCAAAATATGCTTTCTGTCGCTTCTTCGCTGCATATATTCCTGCTGCTGCCTTTAGCCTGGTTTCTCCTAATCGTTCCAAGTCCATTATTCTCGCTGATAATTCATGGCCGGTCCACTGATGTTCTTGTGCAACCTGAAGGGTCGATATCAAGAAGTCCAAAGGAAGCACATCATTCTGACCAAAAACCATCTGAAAGGGAGTTGCATTGAGTACGGTCTTGTAGGCCACTCGATATGCCCAAACAACGTGGTGTAACTGTTTGTCCCAATCTGAACGTTTGTTGTTCACGAGTTTCGTCAGTACGTTACAAAGGATCTTGTTAGTGCTTTCAGCCTGACCATTGGCCTGAGGATGATATGGTGCGGATTTCTTGTGAATCACCATAAAATCCTGTAACAGATATTCAATGACTTGGTTTAGAAAGTGAGTGCCTCGATCGCTCACTAACTCTATAGGCAGTCCATATCTTGTAAAGACATTCTCAAATAAGAATTTTGCAGCTGTATGTGCATCATTCTTTTTCGTGGCTTTTGCCTCTACCCATTTCGTAAGATAATCTGTGGCAACAATAATGTATTCAGCATGTGTACCTTTTGCAGGGGGGTTAATGGGTCCTACAAAGTCTATACCCCACTTAGAAAATGCACGTCCGCCTATCATGGGTTTCAATGGCATTTCATCTCTGCGAGTAGGAAACTGAGTTCTTTGGCACACATCACATCTCTTTACATAGGTATGCGCATCCGTGTGAAGAGTGGGCCACCATAATCCTGCAAAGAGGATGGCTTTGATTATCCTATCGGGTCCAAAATGACCTCCTGCAACACCTTGGTGTGCAGTCTCTAGTATGCTCAGATAATCGCTCTCATGAACACATTGTCTTAGATATCCATCTCGTCCTCTTTTGTATAGGTTATCGCCAATAAGTGAATAATCTTGAGCTTCCTGCTCTAGACTACGTTGTCGAGCTAAGGTCATTCCTTGAGGGAATGTCTTCGTCCTCAAGTATGTCACTAATTGTTCGCTCCAGTCTGGTGTGAGAGACACGTGATACAATGTAGCATGCTCTCCTGGTGGTCTTTCACAACAAGCATTGCATTCCTTACACAACCTGTAGACATCTGCTTCCATCGTAGGCCAATATACTCCTAATCTATGCAGAGTCTGTAATGTTCGATGTTTTGAATGATGTTGCTTTAATGCACCTATGTGTGCTAATTGCAACCAATTTGCATGTTCTGATTCATCTACACAACAAGCAAGAATCTTTTGATTATCCTGTTTATATATGCTTCCTGCCATTATTTGGTATCTCTGAGACTTGGTAATCTCTCCTTCTTTGATCTTTATCCTAGGATTCTTGGGTCCGTATGTCAGAATAGGGACTATAGGTTTAGCCCATTCTGGTGCTATCTCAAGGTTAAACAAGTATGCATCTGGTAGATCATCCGCTACTCCTTGAGGAGCTTCTCCTGAGGTTAATCTCGAAAGGTGGTCAGCTCTAAGATGTGTCTTTCCTTTCCTGACTACGACTTCAAAATCATACTCCATGAGTAATAGAAACCAACGTATTAGTCGTCCTGTGTTACATGGTTTGTTGACTAAGTACAATAGGGCTTGATGATCTGTAAAGAACTTGAATTTGTTGGCCAACAAGTAGTGCCTAAACTTCTTTACTGCGTAGATCATCCCTAATCCTTCTCGTTCCGTCGTGGTGTAATTTCTTTCTGCTGCGTTCAATTGTCTGCTCGCGTAAGCTATGGGGAGATCTATGTTACCTTCATTCGTGGGTTGTGCTAACACACATCCTATGGCATAATTGGATGCATCCACATGTACATGGAATGGCTTACTCCAATCTGGGGTAGTCAATATAGGTGCTGAGCACAAGCGTCGTTTGAGTTCATTGAATGAATTTTCACATTCATCTGTCCATTCAAAGTTGGGTAAAAGAGAGTACAAAGGCTTGGCTATGATTGCATACATGTGTATGAATCTCCTATAATAACCGCAATGGCCCATAAATGCCTGTACCTCTTTCACATTAGTTGGTCTAGGTAATTCTGCAATTACCTTCACCTTTTCTTCATCCGTAGAGATTCCATTTTTTGACACAATGTGTCCTAGAATTTTGCCTTGTCTGACCATGAAAACGCATTTTTCTGGGTTCAAACAAACCTGATATTCTCGACATTTGTCGAATATTTGCCTTAACTCTAGGATATGTGTCTGTCTTACATTTGAATGTGCACATAAGTCATCGACATAAACTTCCAAGCTTTTGCGTAAGAATTCCTTAAAAACATGACACATGAGTCGCTGGAAAGTAGCGGGTGCATTTGTTAAGCCAAATGGCATCACACGAAATGCAAATATGCCCCATTCAGTGGCAAATGCCGTCTTGTGTTGATCTTCTGGACCAATGGCTACTTGATTATAGCCTGAAAATCCATCAAGAAAGCTGTAAACTTCCTTGCCCGCAACTCTTTCCAATAGATGTTCCGTGATAGGAAGAGGATAACTATCTCTAATCGTGGCGGCATTAACTTTTTTAAGGTTAATACACACACGCAATTTTCCATTCTTCTTGGGCACAACCACAATGGGGGATACCCATTCGGTATGCTCAATTTCGTAAATGAATCTTGTTTCTATCAAGCGATCTATCTCCTCTTTAATCTTCGCAGCGTAGTTATCATTGTACGTGTAAGGTTTCTGTTTCGTCGGTTTTGCATCTGGAGTCATAGGGATTCTATGAGAACATATATCTGGATCTACTCCTTTCAAATCTTTGTAACTCCACGCAAAAACATCTCTATATTCGCGCAATAGGGCAACCAATTCTTCTTCTTCTTCCTTTGTCAAATCATGCCCTATGTATGTACATTTCTCTTCTTCTCCTTCTATGGCTACTATTATTTTCTTGGTTTTCTCTCGGTTATCATATACTTGTCCGTCATTCGCCTTTCTATTAGGCATTCGTACCATAATTCTTCTATCTTCGATTTCATATTTCTTGAAATTCTCGGGTACTTCAAATAAAGATTCTTCTTTTTCTGACATGGTTTCTTTCTTCTTTCTTTTCTTGCCTTCACTCTTGTTAGTCACTTCCGTGGCTAACCTCACCTCATTCGTAATTTCCTCGTGTCTCTGAGTGTGAGTCTCTACCTCGAAAAAATATTCCTCCTCTGATGCAAAGGGTGGGTCCATGATAATTGATTCTAAATCAAAATCGCTTGCATCCTCAAATGCATCAGTGTTAGGTTCACACTCTTCTAAAATTGCATCGCACATGATTGGCTCTATCGTGAAAACTGAGATATCATAGCCATCCTCGTCACAATGGGGTGTCCATTGTTCTTCATTGATGGCTACATCCATGGTTGCTAGGATTTCTGCCCAACCATGGGGTTCAAACTCTTCCTCTGGGAATACTACAGGTGCGTAGGCTGGATCTTGAAGGGTTCTTGGATGTTGTTCTGCACCTAAGGTCCTTGCTTCTAATCTTTCTTCCTCTTGTTTGGCTACTTTACACATCCATAAATGAGTATCCTCATGCAACCAAGAAGGATCTGATTCTAATGAGTGCACGGATTCCGTCTCTACTGGTGTCTTATGGATGGTATTCCATTGTATTGGGGGTACATCTCGATGTGAATAGTCCTTAAGATTGACTTTGGTAGTCACTCCTAAATGTTGCAAGTACAAAGAATTAGTTCCCCAATCTTGTACAATTTGCAACTGACGCATGAAGGGTCGTCCCAATATCATCTCATATGCATGATTTTTTGCAAAGTCACAAATGGCAAAGGTATGCTCAAATTCTACGCCACAAGTGGTGAGAGATATGCCTTCTAGTAAGCCTAATGGTTTTTCTATGTGTCCGTCAGCCATTTGTAGCTTCATCCTGGTGGGTCTCAATGCTGGCTTACCCCAACGTTTCCATAAAGCGGTGGTAGCTATGGCTACTCCGGCTCCTGAATCTAAGATGGCTTTCGTGGTGTAGCCCTGATGGGTTATCGAAAGATAAGTGTTACCTTCCTCTCCTTCGCTTACATCTCCGATCTTTTCTACGGGTATCTCTGGTACCTTATTTTGTGATCCTATTTGTGAGGGAGTAGTAGCAAGCTCCGAGAATTGATTTGCTACATGTTTCCACAATTCTGGTTTTACCTTCAACAACTCCTCCAGAGTAAGGTTACACTGTACTTTGGTATTCTTGATCACTTCCGTGTTTCTAGGAATTACTGATTCTTCATTCCTCACTATTATCGTGGGTGCTCTCATACTAATAGACTTTGCTTCCCAAGGTCCTGTGAACTGAGGTAATTCTTGTAAAGAATTAGATTCAAATCCTGTGTGTTCACTCAGTTGTTCTTCCTCTACATCATCGTATATAGAGCGAATGTCTTGGGGAAATTGTTCCTGCAAGTCGTCTATTTCTTGAATAGGAGGATGGGTTCCTTGTTCCTTTCTCCACTTCTCTTCTTGGATTTCTCTCAAAAATTCATGTGAGTACCTATGTATGGAAGACAGGTTGTCTTGACTTTCTGAGTTGGGTACTTGAGACAGGGATGGTGCATTCCTTTCCTGTGTCTCCGAGACAATAGGGTTCCTAGGCTGATCCTTTTTCTCTTTGCTCTCTATCAAATATTCTAGCCTCTCCATTAGTCCTTGAAAGTGTAATTCCGGTTTTGCCATGTTATTCCAATTAAGATATCTAGAGGCTTCGAACAAAGCTTGTGCTAGTTCTACCATCTTCATGCAAAGTTTAGTTCTCTCAATTTCTAGATCAGCTCGAGGGTAGTTTTTGCTCATTTCAGCTACCTGAGGTCCCTCTTTTAATCTAGCCTGATATGCACGAAACATCATGTCTAGATTTTCTGGTATGGGTTCCGCTAAAACTGATCCTGATTTCTGAGCTGGATTCTCTTGATTCAATTCCTGTGAACTCAATTCTTGGATTTTGGCTCTAGATTCCTTCAAACTTCCTTCCAGCTCCGTTATCTTTTTACTCCATTTTCTCTTAATTCTTTCTCTAGAATCTTTCCAAGATTTCGTCTTTTTACTGCTAGATTCTGCAACTTCACTGGTTCCGGCTACTTTCCCTTGATTAGACTGTTGGTTCTGTAAGAGCGCCTGGGCTCTGGTTATAGCTTGGATAGGCACGTATGTAGGGTTGGATCCATCTGCGTTATTTACAATACCTATCATGTTGATCGGTGTCACATTCGAAGCGTTAACAGGGTTCTTAGGACAATCTTTGATTATGTGCTCTTTGCCACAATCAGCACAAAAGCCTTGGATGTTATAGTATTGTGACTGTCCTGATATCGGAGGATGTGGACAATCCTTTATGAAATGATCTCCTTGGCACCTAAAGCATGGTCCTCTAGGGCCCTGTGGTCTTTGTTGTCTCAATTGGGGCCGTGGATTTGGGTTTGTGTACATCACATTAGCATAGTCTGGCTCCCAACTAGGTTCCACTGGTGGACTATCATAATGATATGTCTCCATGTTCTGGTGACTCAGTGTAATATGCGGGTGGACTATCTACATGAGTGGAGTCAAAACTATTTGAGTGTGGGTTACTCTCTGTGATCAAAGGTGAAGAAGGCACTAAGGCCCTACTTAGATTCTCTTCTACAGCAGCGTATTTGACTGAGATGACGTTCGCTGGTGGGGGTGGCTGCTGAGCTAAGACAGGTTGAGGTCTATGTTGAGCCTGGTATGGGTAGTTCTGAGGAGGCCTATAGTAATAAGGCTGAGTATTGAAATGGCCTTGATACCTACCTGGCTGCTGGTATGCTTGCGGGTAGTTCTGTCTCACGGTTTGTTTGTTGTATGGGCAGTCCTGAGCCGTATGATTCGTGTATCTTCTCTCAATTGTACAGTATTGGCCACTAGGGTTGGCTTGTGGTTGTGGTGCATTGGGACACACATTTGCCATATGGTCACCACCACAGGTGTAACAACGCTTGTTTGTTAACACCCTAGGTTTACTAGAAACTCCTAGTTTCTGGGCCACTTTTTCTGCTAGGTCTTCTATTGAGTTAGACAATTTTGTGGATGCTAGAGATGAACAGTCTGAGTCCTTATAGACCTTTGCGAGTTCCAACTCGTCTCCTAAGTTGTCCTCAATGTCTATACAAATTCTTATACATTGCTCTAGCGTTCTGGGTTCTTTTAGGTACACGTAGGAGCGTAGTTTAGAGCTCAACAAGCCATCTAGAAACAATGACACTTGCTTGGCTTGTGAGGGTAGCTCTTGCATTGGACTTCGTTCAACATATTGTCTAAACCTACGTCCTGCCAGTCTAACTGTTTCCTGAGGAGTCTGTTTAAAGCTATGAATCAACGAAGACGTGTCATGTCTAATCCCACTTTTAGAGAATTCGGTGATGAATAACTCTAAAAAGTGATGGATGTCTCTAAATTGCCTTTGTTGCAAAGGTTGGAACCAAGTTAAAGCGGTATTCTTTAACGTTAGTCCAAATGCATTGTATTGCGTGAACGTCTTCAACTTGTTCGGCTCTTAGTACTTGCTTGAATTTTGCGACGTGGTCATAGGGATCTCCTGTCCCATCAAAGTAATTCTTCATTGATTTTACTAACTGTGTGGGTCTCAGTATTCTTGCGTGTTCGCGTGGCCTAGGTAGAGGAAAATCATCTCTACCACCTAGTATTCCATGATCTCTTTGTCTATCCGCTCTATTAGTGTTCGTGGTTGTTCTATCTCTCCCCATGGGGTGATTAAAGCTTACTTTGGGTCTCTCTTTATTTCTCTCTCTTTGATTTCCATGGGCTGAGGATGTTCCTGCCCCTTGTTGACTTGTATTCATGTTCGTTCTAGATAGAGGGAATACCAATTCACCTCTCCATGTGTATGTGTTTTTAGCGCGGTCAGGTACCACAAAGACTCTTTCTGAAGTCTCATCCAAGTATACAACCTTTCCAGGTGTATCCGGGTCCTTGAACTCGTATATAGTGATGATACCTACCTCACTAAGTAGTTCTGTCTTGTATCTCCAAAAGGCTTCATCAGTTTCTTTATTTACAAACAACTCTATGCTTCTGTTGTCCTGAGGGATCCATTCCGGGATTAGTACTCGTGTCAGTACAGATTTCCCTCTAGGTGTTCTAGGCTCTTCTAATGGTTCTTTTCCTTGAGATTTTGTTTCCGTCTCTGGCTGAATCACGCCAAACTCGTTGGTATTGTTTGGCTGCGTACTAAAGATGTACATCGTTCCTTCCTTGTCTATGTACGCGTCTCTCTCGAATTTCACCACTGGACGTTCCAATCCAATGGGTTGATCGGGGTTGTGCATTTGCACCACTTGCCTTCGCAAACCATCCTCATAGATGCGAGCACCTAATCGATTGGTTTGGAGAAACTCTAGTTGCGTTCTTTAGGGTCCTTCTGGTTTTTCTAAGTAGGCTACATTCGACCCTCCTTCTGGTCTGTCTGTGCTAAATGCCATTTCTGATTCGCTAGTATCTGAGCTCTCGTAGGGATAACTAGTGTTCAATTGTTGAGCCCACGATCGTGCAGTAGTTCTTACACTTGCCTCTGATGATCTAAGGCTTCGTCGGTCTGACTTACCTATATGTTTGCCCGATCTAAGGTTCATTAATTTTCTTCCTTGCACACTCGGTACTCGCTCAGATCGTCAATGATTCTTTGTTATTACTGTCTTGATTCTTTTTAGATTTCTTTAGATTCTTGTCTTAATGTATGCGTCAGGAATTCGACTTTCTGTTATAATTTTGAGTTCTCGTTCCGTCAGACTTATGTTCTTTCCTTTAGGTTTTCGTGTCACACACCTTTACTTGTAGTCTTAGACTTGAAAGAATTAAATATCTTGAACTTGAGGCGTTCCTATCGTCGTTAATCCACAACACTACCGTTTATCCTAAGCTAAGAATTGACTGAGGGGGTTGAGTAATCTTCCAACCTCGAGTCAGCTTTTCTGGTTGCTCTGATGCCCAAGAAGCCGCGCTTCCCAAGCTTTATGCCCTTCACTGCCTTGCCTTGGTTGCCTTTGATTGCCCTTGCTAGACCTGGAAAAATCAAATATTAGACCAATTCACAATTGGATGATCAAGCACTTGAGTATATACACCTTTTAAGTCCCTTCCCTTTTGCCCAAATTTTCAATGCTTGCCCCCTGGCTTCCAAGTCCCAACTAGGCCAACCTCAAAAAAGTTATGACCGTTCAGGCCCTGGGGGGTAAAAACTGACAAACAGGTTTTTCTCCAAATATGAGCTAAGGGGTCTCCTATGAGTATAATCACCCAAAAATTTCCCAAAAATAGCCCCAAAATTGGCCAAAAATTGAAACTCTAAAATTTGCGATGGGGGTGCACAATCGCGATGGTCTGAGATGATCGCGATGGTCTGGGACCGTCGCGATGGCGTGAGGGTGCACCGTCGCGATGGCGTGAAATTGCACAATCGCGATGGTCTGAAAGTGCACAATCGCGATGGCGTGAAATTGCACAATCGCGATGGTCTGAAAGTGCACCGTCGTGATGGCGTGAACCTGGACAGTCGCGATGGCGTGAAAGTGCACCGTCGCGATGGCGTCAGTCAACGGTCAACGTGGACAATCGCGATGGTCCAAAATGAACCGTCGCGATGGTCTGAGCGCGATGGAGTGAGCCAATCGCGATGGTCTGGGCGCGATGGCGTGAGCCAATCGCGATGGTCTGAATTTTTGAAGTGTCGCGATGGTGTGAGGGTGTCGTCGCGATGGTCTGAAGTGCACCGTCGTGATGGTCTAGATTGCCACGTGGCACCGTCGGCGCGATGGCGTGAGCCAATCGCGATGGCGTGACACAATCGCGATGGCGTGACACAATCGCGATGGTCAGAGACCGTCGTGATGGTCCACCAAAATGCAAATTTTGTGAATGCAGCTATGGATTCCTGTAGGCGCAGGTGTGCTCTTCACGCTGGTGTGGTCGCCTTCTCCAAATTCCGAACTTTGCAGACCATCGCGATGGTCTGACACAGACGGAAATTTCTGACAGAAACTGAAGTTTTTACCTTTTTGCAGCCTTCCTGATGCACTGGAGCTCTGTACCTGCAAGAAAACTCAAGAAAACAAGAGTACACACAAGCACAAAAGCTCTCTCTCACTCTCTCGCATGCACAAATGAGGGGAAATGAGGAGAATGGGTGGATATGGTGAATTTTCTGATTTTTTTGGAGATGAAGATGATGATGCGGTGATGAAGATGGAGTGTGGGGAAGGTGAAAAACACTAAAAACTAAGTAAAAACAACAACAAAAACTGAAATTTTTACCTTCCAACGCCACGTCTTGCTATACTCTTACCATCACACATTCGTGCTAGACTCGATCCCCGGCAACGGCGCCAAATTTGGTGTTGCTCTAGCACAATGGTGAGAACCACGTTAAGAAGCTTCACCTCCTTAATGTCAATCCGCGGAAGAGATAGGAGTGATATGAAGATCGTGAATGTGAGATGAAGTGAGAGTGAAGGTGAGAAGCATAGAAATGCACACACACATGCACACACACTACGAAGAGACAAGCAAGACACAATGGAAGGTGGGAAATTAGCTCTATTACTCAAGAACACTATTACAAGCTCAAAAGAACTCTAACCTCAAACAACTAACCGCAAAAATGAGCTCTCTAGCTCTTTTTATAGTTTCTAGAATAGTTTTGATCGGTTTCACATCTAGTGACCGGCATAGTTAAAAATTAGGTCCTAGATGCTATTTGGAAGGGTAAACGATGTCTAAAAATAACGAAAATTGGTACGCTTGTTCTACCTAAGCTCCTCAAGCTCGAGGACTCCTCGGCTTGCACAAAATGGAGCTATGGATTACAAAATGGGGTTTTCTATGTTACATATGTTACAATAGTGATAAAAATCACTGTTGGAGGTTTTTGGAAAGTATTTGAAAACATAATTATTTGAAAAATGATTCGACTGGCTCCCTGCTTTATCGTTACATGCTTCCGTGTCGTCTGTGCCTCTGGCTGCTTCTAACAGGGCACTATCTTGGAACCAAATTCAACAATTTAAAAAAAGGATGGCAGTTGCACCACCATCCAAGTGCATGAGAGGATCCACTTTGTGTGCCCAACCTCGAGGAGCCACTCTGACACCCGACATCTCTCCTACACCATAACGTATTGTATGCTTGCCTACACTTCGATTTCCAATGCACAACACTAATGGATTACAATTGATCTTCCCATCCATACCACCCGACTTAGGTCTAGAAGAATTGAGAGATGTTGACTTTGTCCACCTGCTTAGAGATGTAAACTTGGAATTGGAAGAGGACGAAGGAGGCACTCACCAACATGAAGAGGGACATGAAGAGCAATAACAGGACGGAGATAAAGTTGAAGAGAGTGATGAGGAAGAACGAGATGAACAAGAACATGAAGGAGCCCCACCATACACGACATAGCAACATAAGTTATATGACACTATTACTAGTGGACAAGAGTGAGGATGACTCATTCCAAACCAGCCAACTGCTTATCGATCAGATCCTAGCAGGAGGAGTAGATGCTCACTTCATAGAGTCCCCTCAACTTATGAAAGAGACATGTGGAGTCGTACAAGCTAAATATACCATGGTGTAGAAGACAACACAAAGATACAACAAAAGGCACATGGATACTAGGCCCAGGCCACAGAAAAACATCTAAATGCCTATCTCACAATAGGAGGCAACAACCATGCATGAAGAAACATCAACCACCACCATCAACCTCACCAGAGAAACCTTTGTGCAAACCTCACCCATCTTGCCTCCACATCCTCAATCCTTGTACGAAACCCATGAAGTACATATAAGAACCATAAACACATCTACCCAACTTGAAGCATCCATCTTTGAGACCCCTCCCAACTCACTGCCCCATACTGAAGCTACCCTCACTACTTTCGGAATTAGCACATCCACCCCTTCATTTAGTTTTAGACAACCTATTTCGCAAACCACAATCTTTTCTTCAATCACCAATCCATTTTATACTACCTCATCCGAATCCCTCGAACCAATACTTGGTCAACCGTTTAAACACATAGTAGTAGGAAACCCATCTCTGATAAAAAATAGTCTAGGACTCCTAGCATACCCTCGAACCTTTGTTCCCCTTACGACACATCCTTATTCTTTCATCTCTCGCCCTCAAGAACCTACTGCCACATTACCACCATTTTGGGGAACTTTCTTGGAGGCTTTCAGTCGACCCCCAACATCCTTCTCTTGAGGTCCTCATTCAGTTATCACATTATCACTATTCATGAAGACCACTAGCATTGCACCATGGTAGAACCAACACGCAAAGCACTATCTAACCCAATGGATATCTCTCCATCGATGGCACCACCTCCACCCCCTACACTTCCATAGTATCCATTACCCCTCCATCAATCTCACTGGCACCTGTGACACCATGCACGGCATTCACATCTCCCATTTCCACCTCCCTCTCCCCTGCATTTCCCCTTTCATCATACATGGCTATCTCTTATGAGTAGCATGTATATGATCTATAATCTAATGAGGGAGATTAATAGTAATATTCTATGTTTGCCAAATATAAGCTGAACCACATCTTATGGGGCATGGTAAACCTATCTTGACTTGGGAAGGCAAAGTGTTGCATGCACGTATGAAGATGGATTGCAATGCTTGGGGTCATTGCCACCATATCTTTCAGGTTGTTCAAGTTCTTGTCTTTCATATTTTCGGGGACTAGTTGATCCTTTTCTGTTCCGATGTGCATGCAATACATGTCCAAGGCTTCTCATGCTAGATTGTTGGTCAAAAGGAATTTCTTCAGCGCATTTCGGTGCATCAAAGATGGATGAGAAATGTACTCGATGCTTGTGGATCCATGTTGGGCTGCAAGATGTTGATGAGGTAGATGCATCTCATAAAGTCTAGCTTGGGAAGTTTGGCACTAAAATATCCCTCCAATTTTTCTATGCGCCAGACAGGTTGAAGCTCTTCTGCATTTTTCAAGTGCTCGAATTCTCTAGTGAAAAAGTGGTAATGTCCCCATACATTATTATACTAAAGTTTTTGCTTCTCCTTTGCTAAGAGGTCTTGCCACTTCTGTAAACCAAGAGGTCCTGCCACTTCACTAAACCAATGGGATTGATGTGTGTCGTGTGGCTAGTTAGGGGGTCTTGGATTAGAATAACTTGGAGGTGATTGAGAGCCACGAGTCTCTCTGCGGGTACTGCTATGATAGGTAGGTTCTCAATATCAATTGTCTATTGACTCGGTCTTGCTTGAGAACTCATGCCATCTACCTCAGCCATACTTGGTGGTGCTAACTGATACTTTAGAATCTGCTGGAAGAATAAAATCACATTAGTATTGCTTGAGAGAAGAGATGAGACCTTACCAACATGATATCCATGATAGTTAATGGTTAGTCGCGGTGTAGTGTGAATGTGAGTGGGTGTGAGGAGGTTAGTCGACATGTCTAGATGCATCCTTGGGGTGTGCACTATACTTAGAATGCATCTATCCTCATGCAAGGAATTTTACAAAATAGGATTAGGTGGTTTGTTACAGACTTGCCAAATTTCCCTTATGGGATTATAAATTTTTCTAGGAATTACACTTAAGGGATTCAGAGATGAAACTACCTGAATTTGGGACTTTTTAGGCATCCATTTCCAACTGACAATAGGTGGTATTTTTCTCGAGTCTGTAGTGATCGTAATTTTTCGAAGTGGTTTTGGTGGGATAGGTGTCCGTGAGCATTGCTTCAACTGTAAGAGCTTATGTGTGACTAATTGAGCATGCAAGAAGGTCTTAGGCACCCATATCTGTCTACGATGGTGGTCAACCTTCATTGACCACTTGACTATCCAAATGGAGATTGCTTTTTGAGGTTGACATCTTGAGTGTTTGACCTATGGCTTCTTTGACTTCGTGACCTTGGTTGTATGTAATTGTGGTCTAGGCAAGGGAGTAGGCGACTACTCACTTTTGTCTCTCGAGATCTCTTTCATACCATGAATCACCCTACTTTGGATTGGTTGCTGATTTTAGGATTTGTTTGTCTGTTGTTTCTACTTTTTGGGTTTCTTTACTTGCTTCATATCGACTGTCTTTGGAAAAGAAGGGAGTTCCTTTGTTCCTCTTATCACGTCCTCAATGCCTGCATCCTTCTGCTCATAAAGCTTTGGACAAGAACAATATCTTTATCTACATGATTAACCCTAGAAGGACCAAGAGTTGGTGACTTTCCTAGTGTGGTGGGTGCACAACCTCCTAACTCAAATGTGACAGATTGATTGTCTATCCAAACCTACAAAAGACAAGCATGGTTTGTGTGGTGGGTGCACGACCTCCTAGCTCAATTGTGACACGTTGATTGTCTATCCAAACCTACTCAATTGTGACATGTTGATTGTCTATCTAAACCTACACAAGTTGATTGAATGATTATAGATCCAATCTTGACCCAAAATGAGAGGTTTCGAGAGATCCTCATCATGGCACACTAGCAACATACTTCTTCTGTGTCATGTAAATACACTAAACAGAATCAGAAACTGAGTTCATCCTCGGACTTGTGAGTGACAACTCACAACTTAGTGTATTATGAACACTAGCTGGTTCATCTCTGACTCTACTCAACTCAACTCAACTCATGAGAGTCTCACCAAAATTTCATATCTATGATGTCATCTTTTCTTCATCCGTGTTCTATCTGTAAGTCCTTCATACCTCTTTCCTTCATAGTCTGGTCTAAGCATATATGTGCGCACCTCATAAGTAACATACCTCTCTTGAAATATCAGGTTTCTTTGCAATAGAACTCAAGAACCTTCTCCCGAACAAGAACACCCAACATGAATTTTCTCCAAACATTCTCTTTCTTCCTTTTTTAAAAGCTGGAACATAAAGAGAAACTGACAAAGGGAAATATATGAATACCTATAGGTATGATTCTGCATTCTTTCACATATGGTTGAAAATAATTCTTCATGTTTCATCACCCCCCTGGATGATTTAACACTAGTATCCAGAATTCTTCAAAGTATATCAAACTTTATGAAATCTAGAACGTCTTCCTTCTTTCAATAAATGTGATCTTCAATGATTTAGTATTGCTTTCATAACATTAATACCTATGTCTGAAACAAAACATTTGAACCCTTTTTATTAGCAGTGCACATGCCAATAGCTTTCACTGCCATTCCTCAGCTTCCCATAATCTAGAATAAGGTTAGCTGATCCTTTTACATCATAACAAAAACCTTTGTTGAAAGCACTTTAGGATTCATAATCTTCTGCAACATAACAAGTATCTTCTTCTATTTCTCTACAACACTAATCTGATAGAATCTGAATCTTTGACTTACTTCTTCCAATGTTAATAACTTTACAAACATAGGATAGACATCTGACTCAAAAATACTCAAGATCTTCAAGATCTATCAAGATCATACAAGATCTATCCAAGATCTATGATCTCTGCAAGAAAATACCTATGTAGAATCTGCTCTCATCAAACCTTCATGACTAAATGTTTGATTTGCTACCTGAATGACTCTAAGTGTCCATACTTCTTACATAAAGTTGTAAAATCCTGTGTAGAATCTGCTCTCATCAAAACTTCATGACTGAATGTTTTAATTGCTACCTAAATGTCTCCAAGTGTCCATGCTTCTTACAAAGTTGTAAAACTTTTTTTCAAACAAATCCTTCCCAAGAATCTGCAACTCCTACTTGAAATATAAGTGGACAAAACTTCTCACCTTGAGAACTCCAAAAGCTGTAAGTTGATACTTCATCTTTTCATATTCTACCCAGGTGAAATGTGATAGTATCTGCTTGATTTTCTTTTGGCTAACTCCACTTCTTAATCAAGTGATAGGATCTGATGGAACACCTT
This sequence comes from Ceratopteris richardii, assembly GCA_020310875.1. Classification (NCBI taxonomy): domain Eukaryota; kingdom Viridiplantae; phylum Streptophyta; class Polypodiopsida; order Polypodiales; family Pteridaceae; genus Ceratopteris; species Ceratopteris richardii. The sequence continues at coordinate 177,491,828 of CM035415.1, read as the reverse complement.
TTTGAATACAAACATGTATCCAAAAGTCTAGACAATCATAGAAAGTAGATTCTCCATTGACTTGTACAGTAACAAAATTGAATTTTCTGAAGTTTCTGAAAATACTGAATATGAGGTAACCTTTTCCAAACATAAAACCTCAACCTAAGTCTTCAACATCTGCTACAAAACTCTTTTACCTTAAGAGTTAGATAAAGAAGAAATATACTTCTCTGCAACTTGTCATATACCAAGTAGCTCTGTATTGACACACTAAGAATTCTTTGAGGGAACATATAAGCTGCCTGCTCAAAAGCTTCAACTAAAACATAACTCATACACATATGAGTCACAACATATATCTACTACTTTTTCTTTCTCTCAATGCAATTCTTTGTCAAATCTACTAAATCATGACCAAGTGTAATGCAAAACAAGAAACTGCTTCTTCTTTAGACTATCTTCACACAAGATGTTCTCGTAGACTTGTCTTTGGGTGTAGAGGATTAAATAGGAAAAGTATATGGAAAATATATGAGGAAAGGAAGCCTCACTTTTCTTTTGGAAATGATGGGCTTTCTTCTTCTGCATCTTTCTTCCACCTGATGATGATGTTGACATCTTCAAACTTCTCTTCCATACCTTTTGTTCTCTTCATCTTGAAGTAGCAAACACTCTTGACCTCTTCAAATGTATTTTTCTCTTCCTCTAATGCTAAGAGTAAAAGACAAAACAAACATGTTATATAAATGGAAGTGAATATAGAAACATGTTTTATCATCTCCTCATTTCTCTGAATCAAGATTCTGCTTCAAATGTCTGAAATGACTAAATTCACCAATCTTTTGTCTGAATGATGAATTACCCTTCTAGAATTATCTCTCTAGATACCTAGATTACATTATGTATCTGGATATCCAACCAACTTACAACACAAAATTGGCTGAACATAAATAACTCATCCCATCTCCAAATTTGTCTTCTTAGATAAGCTTTCTTACCATGAAAGAGATCTCTCAAAACTCTCTAGAAAAACCTCTAGATACCTGTTTTGATGCAACCTTTAACTTTCAAATAATGAAAGTGTATAAAAGCATTCCTTGAATCCTTCAAATCTCTTCATAACTGCTCTTCTAAGATATGACCTGCAAATGATAATCTGATAGTAAAAACTGATACCTGTGATTTGATGTTGATATGATTCCATCATCTTCTCTAAACCATTGTTTTTCCTTGAATTTGAAGTAGCCTTCTCTTCATCAAGTCTTGGTCTTCAAACAATACTTTTGTAAAGTATTTGCATACTCTTCCAAAAATATTCGACTGCTAATAGATCATCAACTTCATACTCCACATTGATGAATACACATGTGAAATTGTCTAATTCTCAAATCTCTACTCATCTAGATTAAGTTTGTATGTCAAATGTCAAACGTTAGAAGATGCCCTTAAATCATATGTTGTAAACCTGGAATTCTGGAAACCTGAGAATATGAATGAGCCTCAATGCATTGATGCCAAAGTCCTAAAGCTCTGAAATCAAAACCTTAGAGCTCATATCATAGGTCCATGGTTCCATAGGCCCATAGCTCATATCACAAGCCCATGGTTCCATAGGTCCACCCTATACAACATAAAATCTAGCAATCTTCCAATATTGACAAAACATGAACATACCACATTTAATCATACAAGTGATGAGACAAAGATACAGAGAGACTTGACAACATGTGTAAAGTGATGCTATAACCATGCAAATCCATTTGACCCACAGAAAGCAAGCTCTTCTTGATCCCTGGTACATAACGCACATTATGCAAGACCAGCTCATTAGTGCCATTTGTAGCGAAATGCACTGTGCCAATACCCTCAATGGAACATGCATGATTGTTTCCAAGGTATACATGGCCATGGCTGCCTGCAATAAAAGTAGAAAAACACTCCTTGATAGGAGTCACATGGAATGAAGCACCAGAATCTACTATCCAAATCTGGGCCAATGCATCATTGACCGTCAGCAAAGCATCTATGACATCACTCTTAGTGATTGACATGTCCTGTGCATGAACATTTAGAGAAGGATCAAATGCATGAGTGTCATCAGCTGAGAAAGTAGCGCATAAAATGTCCTCTGCATCTGACAGCTCCTCTATGACTACACTAGAAGCCACATTGGCCTTCTCCTTGTCCTTTTAGCTGTACTACAGCTCCAAACGGTCACAGGAGCAATTTGGGACAAAAATGGGGTGATTCTGGGCACAAAACTGATCTCTGAATTTTCTGCGCAAAGAATTTCATAAACTCAATTTATGCTCAAAAACAACTAATTTTGTTGTTTTTAACCTCAAAGAATGTACATAAGGCTAATACTCAACCTTTAGATGCACATAGGAGCAAAAGCCCTAATTTTTGCCACTGTTTTACAAGAAATTATGGCAAAATACTCCACAACTTCTCATAAATAGGTTAATTTTGCTGAAACTATAGAAATTACAGCAAAATGTATCTCCCACTATGTGTGCTCAGCCAGTTGAGAGTGAGAAGACCTGCAAAAACTCAGAAATTTGCTGAAAATCTGATATTTTGCTGAAAAACACCTGTTCTTGCTGGAAACTTTGAGATTTTGCTGAAAAACACTTGTTCTTCGCGATAAAATCAAAGAAAAATCACTTTCTTCGCGACAAAAAGTTGGAACATCATTGAAAATGATGGTACAACAGATTTTGGACCCTTTCTTCGCGATGAAACCTGATGATTTTGCCAAATGGTGAGTGTATGCTGCTGTAGAGAACCTGCACAGCAGATTTGAGGCCCAATATAGGCTCTGATACCAGTTGTTGAGCTGAGGAGATGTGCTCAGGTGATGCAGCAGCTGTGGTAATACCCCCCTTGGCTGAGTAGAAGGGCTGGAGGTGCAAGGAGCAGCCCACGCAGCAGATAGACAGAGATGGAGAGAGAAATTCCAATTTTGGAGAGAGGCAGCTTGTTTGGGGGCTTCACTAAAGAAAGAAGTGAGCCCTAAGTTTATTTGAGTTCACTTTTATAGGACCTGGCCAAGTTCACACCCATGCAGTTGGATAACGTTAGTGTCAAGCGACTTACAGAAAAGGAAAGACAACATTGGAAAGACAATGGATTATGCTTTTATTGCGGAGATCATGATCGTATGGTATTCAAATGTCGTAAGAAGAAGAAGCAAGTTGGAATTAGGACTTCTACAATCACCATCCCACATCAAAATTATCATCATCAAAATCATAAGAGGAGTACTACGCATCATGAGAATCATGGCCTTGATTCTGCACCTAGATATACTATAAACCCTTTCTAGTTTCATCATGGATATCCATCATCATCATCATGTTCCAGTACCACATATCAAGAACTCTACAAAGACCAAGAGTTATGAAGATTCAAGTTCTAGAAAATCTCAGAGTCAGATAACCGCTCCTCGTGGAACTCGTCGCTTGAGGAGGAGGTGATATCATGGACAAAGAAGGAAACCATCTTGAACCTCATATTCCATGTGAATCCTAAATCTCATGATTGGTTCAAAATTAGGAGAAACCAATGTTTCCATTGCATCCGAAATGTGCCAAATCCCAAAGATCGATTGTCTATTTACTGAATTCTAACACCCGAAGGTCTTGTTTCCAGTTGATGATATCATCGATGACATCATCAAATCGTAACCGCCCTTGAAAACCTATAAAAGGAGGGGTTGGCCACATTTATAATCAATCTTGCCAATACCAATCTTGGGAGCTCAAGGAGTCGTGATCACCAAGTACTCTCCAAGTTCCAATTTCAGTTCTTGTCTTGTTCCTTGTTCTAGTCTTGTCTAATCTAGCTCTTTAAAATCTTGTCTTGTCCTTTTGTAATCTCGTAGTACGAGATCTTGTCAAGTTCTTTCTTGTATTCAGTTCATCTCCCAGAAGGGACTTCTTGTAATCTAGACATCTTGTCTCATACTTACGATCCCAGGTTGTGGGATCTTCTGTATCTGGGTGTTCTTGTAATCATAAGTGTATTTGAACCACCTAGAGTAGCCTACATGTTATCAATGATCAAACACTGGTCACAAAGAATAGAAAATGTATCCAATGTAGTCACCAAAATCTACATGAAGATCTTTGAGTTGATGAGAATTGTCTTCAAAACATTCAAAAATATCAAGGCCCCATATATTTCCGCTCCAAGCTTCAATGAAGGGAACTTTGACCTAGTCTAAGATATGAGCAAGACACCATAAGTCATCACAATATACTCATCACATGCAAGAATAAAATACATGCCTACTTACTACAAGCCAATATTTGAAATGTTCTCCACAAGTTTCTAGGAATATCACTCAAAAATATTCATTTTACGATCGATGCATCTCTTATACCTAGTAGTTATGCGTGTGAACACACTTAGGACTATCGAGACACTTTTTCCCCCTTTAAGAGGTTTTTTTCCCAACTTACATATATGCATATAACCCTAATGGGATACTTATCTTTATGCATTCACATGGTAATAAACTAAGTGTTGTGCTCCAAGCTTCTGCTTCCTCCTTATATTGTTAGTGTGCTTCCACAATCATTGAACTCTAATAGTAGCGTGAATACACTACCATTATTTATCTACAATAAGAATAATCACTAAAATTTCCATGACAAGATAAAGGGATTTGTTTTCACATGTAACAGAAGTTACATTACGGGTAGACTACATTGAAGTAAAGAAACTACATTGAGATAATATGTTGTCAAAGTACAATGAGCATGAGCATGATATACAATGAGCATGAGATAGTGGATCAAAACTAGATTATGTAGTAAACACCCATTCTTCAGTCCACACTTGATATACAATGAGCATCAGATAGTGGATCAAAACTAGATTATGTAGTAAACACCCATTCTTCAATCTACATAAGGTTAAAGGGTTTATTTCAAAAGCAAAAATCTACAATAACCACTCCTACCTCTTTCTTCTTTCCCTTCCTAGCAACAAGTTTAAAAGCACTTCTTTATAACATGATCATTGAACTTGCAATACCTACAAAACTATTCCTATTAATCTTATTTTTGCTAATCTTTGTCAATATCTATGATTGTGCAACATTGACACATTTTTGCTTACTGAAGCAAGAGCCAACTTTACCCTTTTTCTTTTGGTTAACAACAAAGCATCGTTCCTGAGGTAAATTTTATGGTCTTCTACTAGCTAACTAAAACCCAAGCAAAATCGACATTACAATGCTCACAAAGTTTTATAGCAATTCAAGAAAGTGCAAGATGTGTCTATGATGCACCTGTATGAGAATGCACAGAAACAATGTAAAGAATGCACAGAAAACTACCACATGCCTCATGCAATTCCATACACAATCGCTACAATAATGCATTTAGGCATTGAAACAAGATCGAAAAGAGTTTCCTCATGCATTATTCTATTCAATCTTATTGTACTATATATCGACATTACAATGCTCACAAAGTTTTATAGCAATTCAAGAAAGTGCAAGATGTGTCTATGATGCACCTGTATGAGAATGCACAGAAACAATGCAAAGAATGCACAGAAACCTACCACATGCCTCATCCCACCCGATCAGTCATGATTACCAGCAATCTTTACCAATCCACATTGCAAACATAGACCAAAGAAAAGAAAGTGGCTGATAATTTCTCACATTTATCATGATGCTTCAAGTGAAGGAGAGCTAGCTAATTTCTGATACATTGCCAAGAGGCCTCATGAGGACCACCACCAATTGCTGATATAAACCTTTCAGCTGAAGAGTGCTGTAGCTGAGATGTTCGCTGATAAACATCAACATGCTGCCCCAAATCTAGGTTGCAAAAAAAGAAAAACTTGCTTATTCTACTTGCTAACATACTTTTCCAGTCAAGTTGAAGTTCTACGATTATTTGTCAGGGACAATTTTCCATTAGGTCATTGTAAAGAGGTCGAGTTCCAAATACATCCAGAGTCCATGACTTGTAATCCCTTTTGGCTTTGTTGAATCCAAGTTTCTTTGTTTAAGGTTGTCTCCAAGACTTGGCCTGGAGCCCACTTTTTAGTGAACAAAGTGACTTCTGGTTATAAAAATTGGCGGAGTCGACCTTTGGCTAGTAAGCCACCTTGAGATATGTACCAGAATGAATCCAGGCAAACCCCAAATTCACCCTTAAATGGATGTGCAACTATAAGCTCATGGTAGTCAACCACAAGACAATATAGCATATCAGCTCCACTATGCATGGTATCGACTCAATACTATGACATAACCACTAACGTCATCAGTGCCCAATAGTGGGTGTAGAACTAAGAATGAATACATGCTCACACGTGCACCCCACAATGCACACACACCACGAGCCTCCCACCATTCTCTACTTTGATTCTTGAACCCAAGCCCCATCATTCTCTACTTCGATTCTTGAACCGAAGCCTCAAATAAGGATGCAGAGGCTCTCCCAATTAATAGGCGTCTACTCACTCCCTATGTCAAAGTGAACACCAGTTTGAGATTGAGGGAGGGAACTTCTGCATACATGCCTCATGGGGCGATATCATCTGAATGACTAAACAAGGCTAAGGCATAGCACTCATGACCAGGCACCTTAGCCATCACACCATCACGTGGTCCCTCAAACTCTATACTTGTTGATAAAAATCAGTTTCGTAGATCACAAAATATCATTTGCAACCAGAAAGCTTAATCAGACAGACACAACTCTTGACATGTAATTCCACCAAAAATAGTAAACATTATGCTCTTGAAGCAGAGGTGCTGATTCGCAGCAGTTTTTTACAGCATAAATCCAGATATAGTTTTTTGTTTTGTTCTTAGTGTTTATAATCTAGCAAGGCAAATATCGATTTCATGCTCAAGTAAACTAATTGTTCCACAAGGGGGCTGTTCTTTTATCAAACCCACCTGAAAAAACAATTTCTCATAATGAAAAACCTGAGATCGCAGTTTTTCAATTTGATCTCTAGCTTTCATGTATACACAGAGAGCTTGGGTGTCTATTTTCAATGCTAAGATCTTGTATACCTCAAGACATTGGAAGCAAGAACTTTTTTTTACCAGTAATATTCTTGATTTGGAGAGAGATGTTGTAAGTAAAATACTCAACTTTCCTGCTGTTTTTGAGTCAATGTTCTCTCCATTTCCTACAATTCAGCATCAGAACTTAAATAAACCCTAGAACATCATTATTCTCTTGCTATTCAGTAAAATCTATTGTGATGGAAGTGTGGAGAGGTCTAAACATTCCGCCAACTTATGATGTCCTTGATAAACAGCCTCTTCATATTGTTCTCTTGGGTCTTTGAGCTGTTGGTCAACTCTCATCGACCTCAGTCAAACATGATCAACCATAGTGACCTCATGGTTGTGCACAGCTATATACACCATGAAAAACCATCCTAGCCCTAGGTCACAATGGTAACTCCCTAACAAACCCCCCCCCCCCCCCCCGGGTGCAGGTCCCCCTTGTATTTCTATCCAAGAACCATGATATCCGAAACACTTGCCATGGTACATCAAATTGTATGTGACCATCAAGGGAGAGGTGCATTTCAGTGATCACTGACTCTGTGACAGCCTGAATGCCTGCCTACTTCGGAGAGTCGAACCTTCCTCAATCTAAGCTTTGACATTATGTAAGAGAGGATGCCCGTTAATGTCATAGTCGACTTGACTATGGAACAAAGGTAAAACGTAGATAAGAAGGACCACTAGTAAGCGTTGCACTTTTAACAAGCACAAAAGAGATAAATGTCTGCAACTCGTAAATGAACAAAAATTCAGAAAATGCAAGACAATAACAATAAAAGTAGGAAAAAAGACTTCCTGGAATAGAAGCTGATGGAGATTCAATCAGAAATAAATGGGTTTGGCAGTCTGCATGTCCATCTGACATGTTTGTAAAGACTTAATCCTGTATTTTGTATTCAATTTTGCAGTAAATACCTACAAAGACCAAGAAGCCAGAGACATGTGCCCCTCATGATGAGCAAGTCCCATGTAAAACGAAAATCTTAGTTTGAAATGGCATTACAGTGTTACACTCTATATCCAGTATGCAAGTTGATTAGCAACATAACTATGTGGACCTAACATGCAACAACCAAGAACAATGTAAAATTCTGGCACAATAGTCACCTCAACATAATGCATATGTAGAAGAATGTACAGATTAGGCTATAAACCTGCAATGCACTGTAAGTATTTGCAATCTCCATCACATGGGATTGACAACCTTGCATGCAATGATGCTCAACAATAAGAATGATGACACATGTAACAATCTATTTGCGTTTAGCATCCTATTATTTGTATATATGCCTCCCTGCAAGGAAAGTTGTTGAGGATAAAGGCCCCAAGGACTCTCCATTTGTATATATGCCTCCCTGGGGTGAAAGTTGTTGAGGATAAAGGCCCCAAGGACTCTCTCAAAGGGCTTTTCAGACATAATTTTGTTACATTTTTTGGATCCGAAATTAGGGAGTCATAGGCATTTACATTATTTTTATGACTTTTGGTCATTGGCCATGTATGAGCATACCCAAATGATCTAAAAGTCACTTATCAATAAGACTTGGTTTCAAAACTTTGATTCTTGGATGGGACTTCTTCAACTTTAGCTTCTCCATCTTCTTCTCCGAATTCCTACACAAATTTCTCTCTCTACTTTCTCTCTCCTCGTGCAGCAATCAACTCCCTTGGTGTTTGAAGCAACTGAGCACTTCACCATATAGCTCTATGTGGTCTCTTTCAATTGGTCTCAGAGCTTTGAGCTATTCCATTGCAACAAAGTTACACCAAATCCTTTTCTACTTCAGCCTATGCTAAGCTGAAGGCATTTTTTTGAATTTTGGAAGAATTTCATCCCAAAAAATCTTCATTTTTTGCAATAAAAATGTTGTTTTTGGAAGATTATTTCTGTCCACACCAAAGCTGAAGCAAATTTTAAGTTTTTTAGAGAATTTCATCGTGGAGAACCTCTACCATTGTGCTTCTTTTATTCCCACATGTCATTTTCAGAACCCACAATGCTTGTTTTTCATTTACAAGTCCTTTGTTGCAAAGATTCTCTCTCATTTCAAGTGGGAGTACATGTACAAGGATTGTGGAAGTACATACTTGCGGGAAACTTATTACATCATGTCATTTCTCTGATTTTAAGATATGATAAATGCAGCATGGACAAACCTAAACAAGAAGGCAATACATTATATCAAAATGGTTGTATCATATAAAATTTTAGTGGATCTAAAGGGCCTTATAAGTGCTTTTGAGGTATGGGAGAAGCTAAAGGCCACCTATGAAAATACCACGCCTGTAAATCAAATGCATCTTAAGCGTAAGCTAGCAAGTATGCAACTTGATAAATCAAAAAGTGCGGCTGAGCAATTATCTTCTTTCAAAGGTACCCTCTCGCAATTTGCAAGACTCCGGATTACTTGCATTTTATGATAAGCTCAAAGCTATCTTTTTATTGATGATCTTACCTGATCCACGGGAAACATTGGTTGTTTCGCTTTCGAATAACCCCAATCTTACCTTTGATGATGTAATAGGTTCTATTTTGAATGAAGAAATCAGGAGGAAAGCGATAGAGCAATGATAAAGCGAATATGGCTAGAGGAAGAACAAAAAAGATAAGTAGAAATGCACAAAAGAACAAGAGCAAAAGCAAAAGCAAGGCTGACTTGTTACCAATGTAGAAGGAAAAATCACAAAAAAAACTGATTGCAGATACTACAAAGCTAACCTAGAAAGAAAGAAAAACAAAGGTGACGAAAAGAAAAAGGACACCAAGAATGAAGTTCATGACAACTCTAAGGACAAGGACAAAGAGAAGGCCAATGTGGCTTCCCACTGTTGTCATTGAGGAGCTATAAGATGCAGAAGATATTATTTGTGCTACTTGTTAGATCACCAAGCTTTCATTATGCTTGAGGTGATTTTACCCTATCATATGAATGTTGAAATGGATACATTTCTTGTGGAGCACTTATGTGCACTCATTTATTGTATTGAGAGTTTAATCATATAAGCACTTTCTTATGTAAGTTCTAAAGCATTTACCTTCGTAAAAGAGAAAAGAAAAAGGCCCAAAAGCCACAAGTTAGAGGTGGTTGAGATTGATGACTAATCAATCAAATAATTTCACCTAAAAGCAAGTGATCAAAATTTAATTTCACTTTTCCTAGTTCATAGGAAGTTGATTCTCCATCACAACTACATACCCCAAGAGATTTTGAATTTAAATTCAGGTAGTTTCAGTCGTGGGAAGCTATCCAAGAGTCCATATAATGACCCATAACTTTGTACAATATGAGATGATGATAATTGAAGCAATACATTAACATTGGTGATCATCTTGGTTCTTCTTCACTATTCTCTGCTCCTTCCTCCTCAAACTCAGTCATCTTGCAAAGCTTGGTTTGCTCTCTATAGAGCTCCAAATTGAGTGAGTAACCACTCATTAGAAACGGTAATACTTTCTAGTTTAAGTCTATAAATTTCTGACTCATTTGGTTTAGTAGATTCAAAGAAATCTTCAGTTAAAGGTCTCGGGGTCATTTTTTGCACAGCCTTGTAAAGTCCAGGGGATACCTAATCAATATTAAGCACGATTCTCCTTCATTGGTTAGTAAAAATTAGGTCTTTTATTCATTATAGTAAGTTAACCTATGTATGACATTTCGCTATAAGGAATTTTTCCACTTGCAATTGTGTTGATTGCTCTAAGTGTTTGAAGTGGAAGCATTCATCCCAAAATAAAAGGTTTAATCAAAGTGCAACTCTACCTGTTTTATACCTTGATTCTCATTGATGTTCCAAGGTACCTAATGAGTTTTATTGCACTAATCACAAGCCTACAAGGTCTATTTGACATATCCAAAGAGCTAGGCACATCTTGTGCAGGTATGCTGGACCACCTTCATCATTTGGCAATCAAGTTTCCACCTTCTCCAACTTCTTTCACTAATATCGCAACAAATCATGCCAAAGTTAATGATGCTTCGATTAATATTCACACACAAGATATACAGATCACTTAGAGGGATCTGATTTATGCCTTTCTTACTATGAATATGCTTTGTCACAAACATGGATTGTGGATTCACATGCATCGTTCCATGTTATTCCTGTTAAGGAGTGGTTTACTATCTTTCACGCAGGCAACCATGGACATGTATATCTTGGGAATAACCATGCTTGTTCTATTGAAGGTATTAGCACAGTGCATCTCACTATAGATGGCAGTAATGAGCTTGTTTCGCATGATGCAAAGTACGTACCAAGCATTAAGAAAAGCCTATTGTTTGTTGGGCAAATGGATATGCATGGATATAGTACCCTCTTTGAGAAGGGATCATGGAAGTTTATCAAAGGCTCTAGGCTGATTGTCAAAGGTGCCAAGAAAGGGACTCTTTATTGCTAGCATGGTAAAGCTTTGTTCGGCAAGTTTATTACTTTGCCTAAAATCCATTCACATATGGAATTATGACATAAAGGGTTGGGTCAAATGAGCCGCAAAGGCCTTGATAAACAATGTAAACTCGACAAGTTTGAAGTGAAAGGCTCAAAATTTGATTTTTGTGATGAATGCCAATATAGTAATGGCAACTTATGTCTCTCGTAAGTCTAATGTGCTTGATTTTGTTTACTCTCGCGTTTGTCGCATGCCCACCGAATCTATGGGGGTTGCTCTTTACTTTATTTCTTTTGTTGATGACTAATCACTACTCTAAGAAGCTTTGGGTTTATTTGTTAAAATCTAAAGATAAGCCTTTGCTACATTTAAGAAATTTCATTCATTTGTGACCACCCAAACAACTAGAAAGTACAAATAATAGGGGTGAGTTTACGAGTGTTGAATTCAATAGATTTTGAAAAAATTCAAGTACTTAGAGGGAGCTAATAGTCCATCCAATCCCTCCCCTAATGGTGTGGCTTAAAGGTATAACAAGACTTTAGGTAAGAGAGTGAGATACATGTTGTTCAGAGCTAGTCTCCCTCATGAATTTTGGGAAAAGGCTTTGAAAACTGCAGTTCATGTTTGCAGTCGATCCCCTCACACGTCCTTTAAAAGGTGGCATTCCAGAAGAGGTTTGGTATGGCAAACCAGCTTCGTATGACCACCTACGCATCTTTGTTTGTAACGTTGTTGAGCATATAAAGCCTGAGTTGAGGAGCAAGTTAGATCCAAAGTCCATGAAAGGAATCTTCATGGTTATGGAGATGAAGGTGAAATGGGCTACACAATATGGCTACCTCAACTCAAGAACGTAATTCACAGCTTGGATGTTGTATTTAATGAGGCAAGGCTGCTCAAAAATGATTGTGCCTCTAAAAGTGACGATAAAAAGTCAAATTTCAGTATGTACAGCCACAAGAATAAACTGAGACATAGAGAACTCAAATTCTCAAATTGCCAAGAGTAATGCAACTACAAAGATGGTGTCATTCACTCGTGAGCTCCCAACGTGGAGCTCACATAGCGATCTAGAAAGACTCTAGATGAAGGGCTTACTAGCGCGCAATGCTATATGAAGCTACATATGGGCCATGGTTATATAGCTTTTACAAGAGAAGTCAAATAGATAAACATAGTCAAGGGATACAAAATAGTCGACAAAATATACAATCCGACAATATTTCCACGACCATAAGTCCTTTTGTATCGGCCCTTCGGGTCAGGGGGATAAGCGCCCCGGACCCCGCAGAAGTGGGGCACTCCCCCATTAAGGTTCTATGGGGAAGCCATGCAACACCACAAGGCCTTTATTTTCACCTTGAATGGCAACCCAATGGCCCATAAGTTTATGCCCTACCTAACCTAATGGCTAGGCTCACAAAAATCATATATTACCATCAACGGTCACACATAGACCTCATCTAACTTAGAAGTTAGGGTTCCACAAATGTTGCATCTCTCACAATGGCTTCTCCTCATAATAGGGGCCTTACAACTTAGAGCACCATGGATCATTTGTGGTCACTTGCGGGTGGAGTATTGAGTATATCTAACACCCCCCCTTCAATATCCACCCTTAGGTGAACTACCTCCTTAATCCGATGCCAAGCTTCGGAAAGTGTTGATGAAGTTGCACGCTCCGAAGAGCCTTCGTGAAGATATCTGCTCCATTTTCTTCAGTTGGACAATAGCGTATCTCGACAACCCCATCCTCGATCAACTCGCACGCATTTCTATGTGCTTGGTATGTACATGGAAAACAAGATTCATGGGGATAGTCATGCAACTTTGGTTATCACACTTCAACCTTGTAGCCTCCTCTCCCTATATTTTTATGTGCCATAGGATCCTTCTAAACTACACTGCTTCACATGCTTCAACACATGGGTTGCAACACATGCTCCTTTGTGCTCAACTTCAATGAAGATAACACTACAGTCGGTTGCTTCTCAGTGATCCAAGAGAAAAATCCCAAATCCTAAAGGAAAAAGTATCCAAAATCTGATTATCAATATCTCCTATCCAATCTGAATCACATTATCGAACCAGAGAAGATCCTTCTTCATAGAGAATACCATAATCAATGGTTCCTTTCACATACCTGAGTATCATCATGCTTGCCTTCCAATGAGTTTAGCAAGGCGTATTAGAGAACCTACTCACCACTCCAACAGCATAGGAGATGTTTGATGTGAAGAGTTCCAACCGATATCCACTGAAGGTGAAGAATCTTCAATAGATAATTTTGTGTTGACCTCCATAGGTATAGAAATCCTCCATGTTGAATGCCTTCAAAGTTTGTCTTGTGTACTTTTGTTTAGAGATGAAAATCTTCCTTGGTTCCTGCCATACTTCAAGGTCTAAGCAATAATGTATTAAGCCCAAGTCTATCATTTCGAATTCTAAACTCAAAGCATCTTTTGTTTGTTGAAGACGAGCATCATCATTTCTTGTAATCACAAGGTCATCTACATAGAGTACAAGCACAATTGTCTTCCCTCCTCTCTTTAGAACATACAAATTGGCATGAAAAGCACATCTTTTGAAACCTAGATCCAAGAGATACTTATCTATCCACTGGTATCAATCTCTACGAGCTTGTTTCAGCCCATATAATACCTTTTTCCACTTACATACCTTGTTCTCGGATTGGGGAACCTCAAAACCTAGTGGTCGAGGCACATATACCTCCTCCTTGAGGTCTCAATTTAGGAACGCTGATTTGACATCCATGTGATAGATTGGCCATCGTTTATGCACAACCACAACTAGTACTACTCGGATAGTAGTCATCCTTGCAACCATAGAAGACAATCCCTTCAAATTGTGAGTGGCCCGATGCAACAAGTCTTGCTTTGTACTTATCCAAAGTACTATCTAAAGTACCATCAGCCTTGTACTTTAGCTTCCAGACCCACTTGGTACCAATGACTTTGCACTTAGGGGGTCGGTCCACTAGTCCAAGTTCCATTCTTCATGATATTATCGTATTCTGTTTGCATGGAAGCCCTCCAATTCGGATCGTGGAGTGCCTCTTCAACATTGATTAGTTCCTTCTCTTGTTCTTCATGAGATCAGCCATCAGGGTGGACTAAACATTCAGTAGAAGAAGCTGATCTACACCATCCTCCTTAGCCTTACTTCTTATCCTTCCTCTAAAATTTATATACAACTATCTTGCCTTGTCTTGAAAAACTAGTGCAACATCTTGTTCCTTTGTAGCTCTTTTCTCTGGAGCTCTTGAAGTTTCTCCAACTTCATAGGTTGGTAAATCAAGAGGTTATGTAGGAATAGGAGAGGGTGGTATAGATTGCGATGAATAAACAGTAAAAGTTACAACTTACAACTTTCTCTTAACCTTTATCCACAGAAGCCTTTGGGGTTTGTGAAGATTGGTCACTATATGGTTGAATGTAAAAATTCAAATTTCTTTTCAAAAATGCATAATCATCTACTTTAATAAAATCTAGAATTTCTGCGTGTTTATCATAAATTTGCTTTTCTATTACATATGCATTGCATGAGAGTAAGATTTCACATGTTTCTAGTACATAGAATCTCTATCCTTTGTTTTTAATAGCATAACCAATAAAAACAGCTTTGATAGCTTTTAGATCAAGCCTACCATGATCCTTCTTCTCAATGTGAACATAAGATATGGATATAAAGTATGGTGATATGGGACACTATATATTCACACAAATGTAGAAATGATGGTATGGGACATCAAACTTTGAGATAGTAGGCATCTTTTAGCCTTGGGTTTATTACTTGAGAAGAAGCCTAAGTCCAATTTTCGTTCAAACTTCATAAATCAAGAATCAAGATGAAGTATATGATGGTCAAGGGTATGACATGAAGTCACTTCAAGAACCAACAAAGAAGGAAGTTGCTAAAGGAAGAAGTAAACTTCCATGATCTTCTTTGAGGATTCAAGTAAGACAATTATAGACTTGTTTCGTTTGTGGAAGTTCAAAGTAAAAACTTTGTAAAACTAAGTTAGTCCAAAGTTCCTTATTGATAATACAACCGAGTGAATCAATCTCTATACTAGATTAATATTCTAGTATATGGGAGTCCGAAGGGATTGGGAAAGGAATTAATTTAGTAATCGAGATAGTTGAAGCATCATTATCTTTGTTTAGGCTCAATGGCTCGAGCTACCAATATTCAATACCATACTAGAATTTGGTGGTCAAGTAATGGTTTAACTTTAAGTCTTTACCCAAAAAATCTTTTTGAGAATCTAGTTAAGATGGACACAATGCTTCAAAACCTTGATTTGAATGGATCTATAAAGAATTAAGGTTTTAAGTCTCCTAGTGTTTAACTCAAAACAAATTATAGTGTCTTAGAAGTTTGAATCGGTTAATACAGAGTTTCAATTCTTCCTTCCCGCTTATTAAATGTTGGAGATGAATTCTTTAACTTTATCTTGGTCCACAACGATACCATAATTAGAAATAGCATCCCCTGATAACTTTCCATTTTTCACACCAAAAAATGGATTTAGCCGACACAGAGCAAAACAAAGACATGAATGAATTCAAACAAAAGTGAATTGTACGACACAGAGCAAAACAAAGACATGAATGTTGTAAATAATAACTTGATTCCAAGAGACAGAAAAATCATCAGCGTTGAAAAGTGTTGCGAGCATTCCGAAGTCCAAACCACATCACTTTGCATGCAAACTCCCCATTTGGTAGTAAAAGTTGTTTTAGGAACATCTCTCTAAGCCATCCAAACCTAATTATAACCACTAAATCCATCCAAACAAAAATATATCTCCTGTCTAGCCACTTCTTCCAACATAGAATCCAAAGAAGGTAAAGAAAAAAGTATGAAACCATAGCTTAGTTGAGTGTCCTGTAATCGACGCAGATCCGAAGCTTCTTATTCTTTTTCGGAACTATTGCAATTGATGACACCCATTCTAGATATTCAATGGGGACTACGAATCCGACCCATAGTAATCTATCAAATTCCTCTTTTACCTATTTAGCAAAGTTCGGATAGTGGTGTTGAATAGCTGCATTTGGTTTTAACTGAATTTTATGCTCGCAGATACGAGGATCCAGGCCTTGCATTTCAAAATAATCCAAGGCAAAAACATCTTTAAATTGAGTCAAGAGAGAAATCAGCACAGTCTGGAATACAAATGGTAACTCTGCACATATTTTAACCATCTTTTAACCATATGAGGTTTCTCAAAGAGAACCTAGATCAACCATCTCTTTTTGATCTTCCTATACATGTACACTCGTAGATTCCAAATTCCAATGGATCATCTACCGAAAGATTCAATTCAAGTGTAAGGTCATGTGAAGTGATTCTGGTTGAACTATTACTGATATCGAAGCATACTTGCAAGTACCGAAGGAACATCCATTACTTTGACTGACCACAAATCCTTGTTAGCTTCCAAGAATCCAGCTCATTCATCATCATCCAGTCCTTCAAGCATATGCGAAGGTTCTGCCAACATTTTTGCGAATCATCCAACATAACGGAATACTTCCTATGACCCTTTCGAAAAGTACGGGCTTGTGATCCCCAATCTTGCTATACTTTGGCATGCCTCAACCATGGACGATCTAAAAGTAAGTTACAATATGCCTTTTGCCCTAATAATTCGATGACGACAAAAGTAACATGAAAAGTTGCATCTTGAGTACGGATAGGGGTATATCCTTTACTAGACTAACGGGTTGTACACGTGATTGATCAGCCATTCGAATATAAAAGGGGGTTGGTTGTAAATCTGTCCAACCTGGTTGTCTGCATATTTCTAGAGTTGCAATATTAACTCCGGATCCACCTTCAATTAATACACATGAAATAGGTTTTGTCTTATACCAAACCGTAATCAAAGGAACAACATAATCAACTAGTCTATCTTCCATTGTTTCTACCTGATTCACTTGAGAGACAATCCTTCCAACATCCGATAATTATGCCACTTTAAAAGTCGCAACTAAATTTAATAAATCTCACAACAGCAGTTGAATCATAGATTTGCATAATAATTGCCAAGAATCCTTAAGAAAACTAGCTTCTAGATGATTATTAATTGTGTCCTCTACAAACTGATATGTTTGATCCATTGAAGTTGAAGTAGTCACTGCCTGTCGAATTGAATCATCTGACCATACTAGCACAGTAGAAGTTTGATTCGAAGCTGACGTTGATATCGAAGAATGTAAGAGATTTGAAGTAAAATGCAATGGTAATTGATTAGCCCATCCGAAAGCCTGATTCAAAATTTAATGTTGTTCTAGAGCTTTAGGACGATGGGAAAAATCTTCTGAAATAAATTGCTTTCCAGACCTGGTAAATACCATAGCCACTAGCTCCTGAAAATTGAAGGAAACCATACTCATCATAGGAGCTTTTAATTTGGCTTCCTACTTTCGTCTATCATAGTCTTTAGCTTCTTTACAATTCACTCTAACATGACCAAATTCCACACAAAATAGACACACCTTTACCTTCCGAATAAGTATTACCTTCCTTCAAATTGCGATTGAAAAACCGTCATCGGCATCCAAAGCCTTGGTATCGGGAATCATGTTGTTTCCACTTTCTTGGGTGTTCCTATCATTTACAGTCATTCCTAGGTGGATATTATGTACATAGGTGGCAAGTTACCACTATCCAGGATGCATTACTTTTGGTTGCATCTTATTAGTGGTTATCACCTTAGTGCGGGTACTATATACACAATTTTCGGTACTATTGAGTCATAACATTACATGTTGCAAAGTAAACTTGATTCAAAGCACAAGTTCTCGCTATATGACCTTCACTTCGACATTTCGTACATTACATTTGTCTAATAACTTCAAGAGATCCATCTAAAGAAACAGGTTGGAAAGTAGCCACTTCAAACTAATGTTGTAAAGAAGGGTTGGCCACCTTCAAGTTCCTCTCCAATTGCTCGATTGCATCAATGATTTGATCCAACTTTCAGGCACCATCAAAAGCAAAGAGATGAATCTTTTCCTTAAATGATCGGATTGAGCCCATCCATAAATGAACCTCGTACTACACAGACACACACACACGCACACATACATACATACATACATACATACATACATACATACATATATATATATATATACACACATATATATATATATATATATATATATATATATATATATATATATATATATATATATATATATATATATATAGTGGCGACATTTGAGAGAGAGGAGACAGCACACACCCATCCGAGACCCGAGCACTTGGCATAGCTATGCACAGAGCCTATACGAGATCCCAGACCAGCCCCCCATTCCCAAGCCGCAGAGCTCACGTCCTACCACCTCTGACTTCTTCACACCCACTATGGTGGGACGCGCTATTGCCCGTCTTCAGCATGGCAGGGCTCATGACCATTTCGATTTACAGGCAGAGCACCTCATCTACGGAGGCACGACTCTCGCACCGCTCATTGCCCACCTCTTCAACCGTGCATTGGTTAAAGGGTTCCCTGACTCATGGACTGAGCACACCATAGTGCCCATTCATAAGTCAGGTGATACTATGGATCCAACTACATACTGGACAATCATAATTGGCCCTATATTGGCCAAGTTATATGGGGCGGTACTAGAGACAGAGTTGAGTACTCTCACTGAGAGGAAGGGTAGCAGGCCCAAGGATAGGCAAGTTTAAGACGAGATTACTCTACCATTGACAACATCTTCACCTTGAGATGCCTGATCGACCAAGAAAGAGTGAGGAAGAGGAGATTATATTGCTGCTTTGTGGACTTCCGCAAAGCATTTGACACGGTTCCCAGGAACGGCTCTTCAGACGACTACTTGATATCGGAGCTCCAAAGGAAATGATATGGGGGATCTACGTCTTATACGAGAGAGTATCTGGTAGAGTCTAATGTCAAGGAGGCTTATCTGATCCACTTGCTAGCACTATCGGGTGAAGCAAGGGTGCCCTCTTTCACCCACCCTCTTTGGTCTCTACATTGATGAGATAGTGGACAGGGAGGGGGTGATGGCATTGAGATACGCGGGTCCACTATCCATATTCTTTTGTATGCTGATGATATTATACTGGTTTCAGAGTCTGCTGAAGGTCTACAGCATCATCTACATGGCCTAGATGACTTTTGCAGACACAGAGGGTTATTTGTGAACCTTTGTAAAACCAAGGTCATGATCTTTCATACATCAGCACAGGTACGCAGACAAAGTTTGTTCACAGAGCAGGTGGACCGATCGAGGTGGTAAGATCATATGTTTACTTAGGAGTGACATTTATAGCAGCATCATGGGTCTTCTCTATGTCTCAGGCAGCCCATGACCGTATCACACATGGGTATGCAGCACTAGCTTTGATGGAGAGACAGTGCCACCAGGCATATTTTCAAGAGCCCCACACAAAGGGGTGGCTCTTCGACACTTTGGTTATGCCAACGCTCATGTATGGAGCAGCCATATGGGGGCCCGGATTAGCTACGTCAATATGGACAGCATTGGACATGCCACAGATCCTCATGATTGCCAGACTTATCCGCAACAAGCCTACAGTACCACATGATATCATTAGAGAAGAGCTCGCTGCACCACCGATGCTAGTTGAGACCCTATTCTGGACAGTATGCCTATTACACAGACTTCGGAGCATGGATACAGAACGCATTGCTTATCGTGCTTTCCAAGCATCACGTGATATGGCATTAGCAGGCGACACCTCCTCACGGTATGCACAGACACAAGACTGGCTAGCTCACCATGGTCTTGACATAGATAGGCTACCACCACTACAATATGACTTACAGGCACCCACCTACTCGCTCTCTCATCAGGAGAGAAATAGGGTCATTCGCAAAGAGATATGGCATACATACATACACTGGACATGGGTGAGCCCTAGGGATACATTGCCACCGAAAATACTCTATTACTGTGAGCATTTTCTACATATATCGAACGAGGGCTTCATCGAGATTCCGAGATACATGCAGACATACCTACCCCACCACCTTCGAGTCGTCATTGGGAAGCTCCGGGTTTCATCACATCAGCTCGAGATTGAGAGGGGTCGGTCCAGGGGAGTCCCCCGTGAGGAGAAGTGGTGCCCAGTGTGCCAGACAGAGGTAGAGAGTGAGGAGCATTTTGTTATCAAATGCCAAGCATACTTAGAGCTATGAGCACAGTTCCAGATAGAGGAGTCTCTCCAATTTTGCATGACTATGGGAGACCAACGGCACTTGGGACGCTTCCTCACCAGAGCATACGAGAGGCGAAAGCAATCACTACAGCCCACACATCAAACACATGTGAGTACCCAGCAGACCATTACTCAATTCTTTCATCAAGCTGAGCTACATCAGAGATGTCAATCTATAGGGCTCACGACTCCACTAGGCAACAGCATAGAGAGCACGACGCCAACCACGCATGGTTGGATATCATCGACCATGACTATATCAGGAGGATATCTCACACATCAGGACAGCATACGACCGCATGATGGAGCAGAGGCGTACCACCACCCCCTGAGTTGTCTTCCTTCAAGAGGCACTCAAACCACCACCGATGTACCACATACTACACCCACCTCCACCCATCACCAGTAGCTAGGGTATTTTACTCTCACATTATGGATCCTCCATGTATTAGGTGGCCATTATCTGCAGCATAGTTTTTTCATACGGCAATCATATGGAAAACGCATACGAGTACGGAAGTACGGAAAAAGTATGGTTGAAAATACAATACGTGACCACAAATTAGAGGTGGGAAGAAATGAAGAGAGGTACTATAATATACTGTTATATATAGAGGTTATGTACATTGTACATTACAAATTGTCAACCTTCATATAAAGTTTCTACACACACACACATTAAGCTAAGTTGACATGTGGGAAAAATGTTTGAAAATTGCTAATTTATGCGAAAATGTTTTGTCCCATTACTCAAGTATGGAAAAAATATCAGATGTCCGATATATGCAGACGTCCGATAGGAAAATTCTGGATTTCAGACGAGTGGGAAAAAAACTAGGATTTGCAGAGTCAAAGCCACGACTCCCCAGCCTTTTCCAGCCCTATATAGCTTTGTGTAGCGAGTACTTTTTATTTCATTTCATTTTCTACACAAGGTTACTACACTTGTACATGGTTTTGTCTCATAGGCCAAGTTTGGCCTCCACAAGACGTTAATATGACTCTCTCTCTCTCTCTCTCTCTCTCTCTCTCTCTCTCTCTCTCTCTCTCTCTCTCTCTCTCTCTCTCTCTCTCTCTCTCTCTCTCTCTCTCTCTCTCTCTCTCTCTCTCTCTCTCTCTCTCTCTCTCTCTCTCTCTCTCTCTCTCTCTCTCTCTCTCTCTCTCTCTCTCTCTCCACATAAGTCCGGCGATATGATGGACCCAGGGAACTACAGGACTATTATGATAGGCCATATCCTGGCCAAGATCTATGGGGCAGTACTAGAGGCAGAGCTCAGTACACACGCTGAGGCAGCGGGGATCAGATCACCCGGCCAGGCAGGCTTCCGCCGCACTTTCTCCACCATCGACCACATCTTCGTGCTTCGTTGCTTGATTGAGAGCGCGAAGGCGAGGAAGCAGAGACTATACTGTTGCTTTGTGGATTTTCGCAAAGCCTTCGACATGGTCCCTCGAGAGAGACTACTACGGAGGCTCCAAGAGTTACAGCTTCCATCAGACATGCTATGGGCCATCCACGCTTTATATGCACGAGTCACAGGCAGGGTACGCTGCCCCGGCGGTCTATCAGACAGCCTTGTTAGCACCATTGGTGTGAAACAAGGTTGCCCCCTCTCACCCACTCTCTTCGGTCTCTACATCGACGAGATCACGGAGTATATACAGCGAGCAAGAGGGAGAGGAGGAGACATCGGAGGTACGCCAGTACATATCCTATTATATGCTGATGACATTGTCCTGCTCTCAGAGTCACAGGAGGGGTTGCAGTCACATTTACAGGCGCTCGATACCTTTTGCATGGAGAGAGGACTGACAGTGAACCTTGGCAAGACCAAGGTCATGATCTTCCATACCTCCAGGACAGTACGCCATCGCGCCTCTTTCACAGCAGCTGGAGGACAGATAGAGGTAGTGGACTCCTACATCTACCTAGGTATCACCTTCTCGGGCAGCACAGGGGTATTCTCCATGGCACAAGCTGCGAGAGATAGATTGACGCGAGGTTATGCGGCACTTGCAGGATTGGAGAAACACTGCTTTCAGACACATTTTCAGGAGCCCCGGACTAAGGGGTGGCTCTTTGACACTCTAGTGACACCCGCATTGATGTACACAGCAGCAGTATGGGCACCAGGGATCACAGAGGCGATGTGGACGCAGATTGAGAGGCCCCAGATCACCATGATATCACGCTTGCTTCGCAGCAAGCCCTCCGTTCCACATGACATTATACGAGCTGAGCTTGGCACACCACCGATGCTAGTGGAGGCCCTCTTCCAGTTGGTGACCTTTATACTGAGAGTCAGAGAGCTCCCCACTAGCCGACTCACCAAGCTTGCATTTGAGAGCTCTAGACATTTGGCAGAGACAGGGCATGAGAGAGTATGGTATGCACAGACTTACCGATGGTTAGCAGACCATG